>JANSTV010068329.1:0-11012 GCA_027564135.1 Lestremia cinerea
TATTTCGAATTGAATGATATTCTGATGCTCGGTCAATTTGAGCATCGATTTCGGCATCGAGCTATGTAACACGCGCGATAAGCAAAAGCAATTCGCTTGCGGTGCATTTTCGATGCCGTTCGTCGCTTCAAGCGAGAACAATGGACGGTCGAAATGAAAGAAAACGTTATGCGATTGACTAACTTTGCAATGTCTGGGAAGTATAGCTCCCATGAATGGACTATTAAATATTCAATATTTAAATTATTTCGTTGTATGAAGTTGCGTAGATTAAGCGCTTCACTTCCAAGCGATTTCACGAATTAGCCGGCCCTCTCCCTCGCATCGATACGACAGACGAATGACATGTCTCTACTTCATTATTACAATTTATTAGGAGTTATTACCAATTGATTGATTTCCGCTTTGGTAGATATACCTAATTTAATTCGATAACAAAACTTAAATAAATATGTGACTGGGATATGTGGACGAAACCAATTTTCGATTATGATGATCATTTATTTCGAGCAAAATAATAACCGACTTTTACTCCGAAAGAACGAAAAACCAAAAGGGAATCTAATAAATTTTTGTTGCTTTGCTGTTATGATAGATTGTTTGTGCATTTTGGTTGAATCACTGATTACTCAGTTATTGTTTAATGTAATCACACATCAAAGTATATTAATGTGCTGTGGTGCCTGCTAACGTATTAAATTGCCATTATTAATATTATTACCGTAATTATTTTTCGTTTTCATTTTATTTTTCGTATATTCGGATCGATCTGTTTGAATATTTCGTTGATTTCGTATTTATGTGATTTGAGTTTGGTGCCTGATGATGATATTCCGTATTGAGTCCTTTGTTTATTGAGCGAAATCGGGCGCATTGGATTAAATAAACCGAACACATCAACCAAATAAAATGAAATAAAAATGGGTTTTCCATTCAGATTTAAGTGTTTAATTTAATTAGTTCGATTATTTCGACTTAAAGGAGTTAGACCATGCGTGATACATTCATTCATTCGTTCATTCATTCATTTCGCTCATATGTTTGCCGATGGCACGAATACCATGAATATTTAGATAAATACTGACTCGATCACAAAAACAACAACTATAACACCAGCACCATCACCAATGTATCTCGCATAGTGACTGCTGGCTATATTACTACAACATAACGGTAACATCAAATAATAAATAGTCGCCTTAAAAAGGACAAGCTTTCAAAGCCTTTCCCGTAATCAATATATCTATTTATGGCAAAGCGACACACAACTATGGATTGATGTTTTCGATTCAACGATGACGAGTGTGCATGTACATGTTTGCTGGTATGGCTTGTGTGGATGTGCTGAGACGAAACTAGTCATAAAAATAACAATTTCTTTAGAAGTCACTAACCCGTTTCGTCGAACGCTCATTTTTTTTTCGTTCTCTTCTTCTATTTGCTGGTGTTTTTCTACTATTATATTCATGACATAGCTTTTATATGCCATTGTCATTTATTTTTGCACAATTCAGCATTCGGCCTAACTCTGAAAATGACGACGTCTGGTTAAAATTTAGGAAGCACTCTGTAGTCCACTTTTACATAGAATGTTCATAATGGAAAATTAGGGAAATTATGAAAAAATCGAGTCGCTCTTTCTGCTGCTTCGCGCGGTGGCAGCAGCACTAATGCACCAAATTACCTGCACAATCCAGACCGTATCAGTGCAAAAACAAAACACTTTGAGAACTCTGAAATGAAATTGAATGCTAATCAGAGTTACCTGGCACGTGCCGATGATGATTTTACGATATCATTTGTCGCCAATTTGTCGATTGATGCATATGATGCTAGAGTCATCGAACATTATCGAATCACTAAGCTGATTGATCATGGTGAAGACATCATGGAATGAGGAATATTCAATGATGTTGATTAGGACAATTTTTGTGTTTTCGCTGAAGATATTTATTAATTATTGGCATTTTATTATGAGTTTAAAAAAATATTAAATTGTCAAGCACTTGCACCCTATTAACGCAAATCATATCTTAAATCCTTCTTTCTCTGACGTTTTTTTCACGTCTTTTTCTGGTCTGTATCGTTCTGTTTTACCTCTTTCAAAAATCGAGAAATGCCAAAGTACGCGAATCCGACCCTTTGCTGCGCAGTGGTCGGATTCGATTTTCACTCGATTTCTGAAAGAGGTAAAACAGAACGAAAACAGACGTCAAGCAGAAAATTCGTTTAGAAGAAGTGATTTGTGTTAATAGGCGCATTTTGTTTTCTGTGAAAATAGAGTGAAATGTTACAAAAAAGAAAAAAAAATCTCTCAGCTGATACAAGTCGTTATGAAGAATAGCTGACTGCAGGGCTTCAAGGGCCCAATGGTTAGAGCACTGACGAGTTGGTTGCGTCACCCGACGAAACGATGTTCGAGTCCGCTTCAGACGGAAAACTTTTTTCGAGCAAATTTGGCTTCGTCAGCTGGGAAATTACAAATTTTCCTTCTACTCATTTTCAATTGTTTTTTTTTTTTGTTTGTTTGTTTTAGAGTTCTGCACCGACGTATTTCGCTTATACCTTTTTGGAATTCCGGCGCGGGGCGGTTCGGCGTGAAAATAAGAATTGTCAAATAATTCGTTTCCAACATTTTATTAAGAGATATCACAAAAATGCGATCAATCGCTTTGAAAACAGTTACTGTTACGGTTACAAAAAACAAACACACACACACACAGGATAATACAATTTTCTCTGGCGAACTCATAGTTGTCATGAATGAATAACATTTTTTCTACATGTTTCGGATGTAGTCGGTTACGGCGAGTAGAGATTAGAAGACCAGCGAACCAAAATGCGCGCTCACTTGGAGTGCTGTTGGCCGGATTGCAAGGGAATTTCCTCGCAACATCAGCCAAAACGGGAAGGCTTTCTCAATGTTTTCTCCAAAAATGTAAGACATTGAAGTCTTCGATCTCTTCACGCGGTAAAATTGTTAATAAATATTTGTGTATTTCTTCATCTACAACTGCCATTGAATATTCGTTACCAAAAATCGTATCGTGTGCATGTTATTACACACAACTTATTATGCACGTTTCATTCAAATTTTATTCCCAATCGTTTTTTTTTTGCGCCGATCAAATTTTCGGCGGCGGCACAACGCATTTTTTTCGGCTGACGGCGGCGCAAAAACTGAAAATTTTCAGAGGCTTGTTCGTTCGTTTGTTTTGTTTTTTTACCATATTGTTCCCAAGCTGACTGAACACAAATGTCAAATGATATTTACGCCACAGACACTACGCAGTATAAGAGCGTAAACACCGCGTGGTAAAATCTAAGGAAATTTTGAGTGAAAGGCTTTCAAAAATAAGTTTTGTCATTGAATCATACCATAAATTGTGTGAACCATCAAATAACATCCTTGAAATCTTTTCTTCATTCTTATTTTCATTCCCTATCGTTTACTAATGCTCAGTCTATTCATTTTATCGCTTGACTCACTTTTCCAGGCTTACATTTAAAATTATAACTTTTTATTCAGCCTATATAAAGCTGCTGTTTATTTCAGCAGACTTTCGACACAAATGTGAGCTCCTTTTGGAGCATTGAAAAATCGTATATTATGTTATGAGCTGAACCAAAACCGATGAAAAATCAAATCAATTCCTGAATCGCTTTCGTTGCTGTAACTTGGATCGTATTGCCATTGACTGGCTTCAAGTTTCGCATAAACAAATATTCAATCACTATTTTGGCGATTAAAATAGCTAAAAGAATATTCATGACCCGCATAAATATGTGAAGCGAATCGAACAAAAGCCTATCCGGCAAAAGAAAAATTAAAGAAATGGCAATGAGAAAGAACCCATCGTCATGTTTGACAACTATTCGATAGGAAATACCATAATGTTTCTCTAGTACAGCATGTTGCATGATAATTAGATTTTAGCTCCAGCGAACATAACTGAAAATGATTTCGGGCTCGCTTTGTGTCATTTATTCATCACGAATTCATTCACTCGCTCGAAATGCAGACCCAGCGAACACACTTTTGCCGTTTCAGCCAGCTTTTAACCATGTCTTTTTGACAGCTTATTGAACGGCTGTTTTCTGGCTATTTTACTGCTTATTGCTCGCTGATTTCTAAAACACGGCTATTTTACAGATGGCACCGCTTTCAAAAATAACGGAACCGCTTCAAAAACTAATACACTTTGTAGAAAACCATGTCAAAAGCTGGCTGAAACGTCAAAAGTGTGTTCGCTGGGAGACACATCAATTTCTACAAGATTTTGCTAGGGCACGTGATCAATTCGGCTATACATATTTCGAAATGCATGCATCATTTTCCAATGCGCTTACAACCATTGAACATGCTGGCCGTCAGTTTAAATTCCAGACTTTGACTCTATGCAGGTTTATTTATTGCGGCGGGATAGCCTATCGCCGATTTCATGGAAATATCCCAAGGTTCATAGAAAAATAAGGTAGTGTCACTTCGGCGGCCAATGCATTTAAAGTCATTTGTTCTAGTTTTAATCGGAGGGTGCAAGCTTGCATAAAGCGAGTGTCCATAAAGCGAGCGTATAACTCTCTCGAACCAGTGAGTGTACCGCTCTCTCGATATGCGCTGTGCGTAAGCAGCTGAGCCTATACTCATACATACATAATGCATTGCTTTGACTCACACGCTGGCACATAGCGAAGCGTTTATATGTGCTGTGTGAGTCGAGGCAACGCATTACTATAATATGTATGTATGAGTATAGGCTCAGCTGCTTACGCACAGCGCATATCGAGAGAGCGGTACACTCGCTGGTTCGAGATTGTTGTACGCTCGCTTTCGGTCCGCAATACAAAAAACTAAAACAAAAGGCTTTGAATGCATTGTCCGCCAAAATAACACAACCTTAATATTCCATGAACCTTGGAAATATCCCATTTGAAACAATTCATTGGGTGGCATGCGAGCAAATATTACAAGTCCACTGGAATCAGTCATTATTTATAGCTCATGATTGCCGCCTCTTCTATCATAACGTTGAATGGCAAGAAGGAAAATAAGAAAATGAAACGCAGCAGCACAAGAAAGGGGCAATGGCCACGAGTGCTAGCTCGTGAGATCGGACGAGCAGATACTCACTCTGTTAGTCTCTTTGTCTCTTTCTCTCTGCCATAAGCCATGAAACAATCAAACATCAAACAATATTATTAATGATGTCAATTATTTATTGGCCTTCCATTTATAACCGCCTGTGCGGCTTTTGTCCGGGTATGCCACCCGAAAAACGAAAGTGTCAAATGGCGAAAATATTTTTTGGTATGATTCTTGATATATGTTCATCTGTAGCCAATTGTCACCACTGTTTCATCTAATGTCCATTTTTCGACCATGTCCGATGTTGGCATTTATTTTTGTACATTTTCTTTGTGGAATCGAATCAAAAAAGGACTTGAAACGATTGATGACTTTTACAATTTTCGGTTTGTTTACATTCCTAAGCCAGTGGACGAGGAATTATATAGTGTGAATTGGGGGAGGAGATTGAATTTTTGAATCAATAGAGTGGTTGTCTATATTATGTATGTATGGTTCACAGTTGTTGTTGTTGTTGTTGTTGCTATATTCGATATTGCGTTAGACAGACGCTTCGATTCAATATTCCGAACCGAAAAATTTCATTACGGTTATTTGTGCTATTATGCGGTCTATCGAATGTTCATTGTCATCGTCCATGAATATTATTCGATTTGGCTTTATTTCGAAGGATTCAAATAAGCCATTTGTTATGTGCATATGTGTCTGCTGTTGCTGGGTCTCTATCTATCCCTATCGGCGACTCGAATGTTTTTGACACAACAAAACCATTTGGTTATTAATGACAATGGGACTTTAAAGAGAAGTGAAATGAACAGACCACCACTTGATATGGTCGATACGACAATTACCTTCGAGTATGATGACATGAATGACTCTTCGATTTGATACACATGCACAGTTAGAAAATTCACAAATACATGCACACACTAGCACATTGCCTATCATTGCCTATCGTTTTCATCCATTCAATCATTCTTGGTCGATCATACAAACAACAACCTTCGAGGACGGCAATGATGATCAATACAACAAGGAAGACGATGATGATGATTGGCATATGGAAGCTTTAACATAAAACTATATAATAAAGTTAAAGTAATTACATGACTTCATGAATGTGAATTGGTGTATATGGATGGAAACTATATTGATTGATTACTGAAATATGAATTCGTCTATAGTTCGAATTGGCGTTGAGACAGATATAGAGAAATTCACGAAATTGAAATCGTCTCTTTCGATATTCAGTTATTCAGATCAGACATTGTGTTCTGATCGAAAATATTGACTTACAATTCAATTATGCGAATTATTATCGACATTATGATTTTTTATTTTTCTGTTTTGTTTTCAGTGCAGTGCATCACATCTCTAAATTGACCTATGTAGAACGACTTATTAGCTCATGTGTAATGCACTCACTCACATTTGAATTTGTGTTCTAACGAAACACGAAAACAGATATGAAAAATATATTCAGAAGCTCTGAGTACACCTAATACCTTTACGGCATGTCAGTACTTCAGGCAGCAATTTAATTTTTATCAATGCTTGGGTATGCCATCTTCAATGTTGAGGCACCGCATTAACCCGTGCATAATCGGAGTTCACCAGGCGATGTGTACGATAGGCAAATATAGAATGAGCTTTGGCCAACATGCCATTCGTTCGACGATGACAGCGATGGTGTGAACGGTTTTGTGGAAAGCACATTCAGGCACAGTGAAGGTAGCACAGCTAGCGTCCGATGATGATTGTTGCCGTGTCTGATTATTTAGCCCAAATAGCGAAGTCGTACAAAATATTACATTGTCAGTGTAATGCTTCTCACCAACTTCAATTAAACAGGAATGTGTTACAACATTTTATCTCTTTGCTCGAAAAAACGAGAAATATGTTTGCTGCCTTACCTGGAGATACAATCGTGAACTGCATGTCATGCCATTGCCAGTGGGACCGTGTGCAGTTCTGGTAATGGTCATGTTGTATCCTCCCTACATTTTATTGTTGTTTTTTGTTTCTGTTCAAACAAAGTAGATGCCGCCTTTGAGGCTGAAATACTTCTGGAGTAAGCGCATTATAAATAGTCAAAAAGCAGCCAAATTAAGAATTGCATAAAATAACGCAAGGCAAACAGAAGAATAGAAAAAGCATCCATTTGAAAGACATGAAAGAAAATGAAAAAAATAAAATAAAAAGAAGAGAAATAACAAAGAACACGACCAACTAGATTCGATGGAAATGCCTACTGATTGTGTTTTATGTTAAAACTAATTACTTGAGTGCTTCAAAGTTTCGTATCCAGTCGAAGCAAAGAGAAACAGAGCCGAAATGTTTGCTTCTGCTGCTGATGGGCAGCGGCATGGTGGAAATAACAAAGAAGCCAACATCAGAGATACTGAATTCGGAAGTATTCTTGAAACACACGATATTGCCTTTATCAAACATCATGTACATTTTAATTTTCATGTTTCACATGTTTCTTTTTAGTTTTTTTCCGTCTGAGGGGAATCCGGATTTCACATTTTCAGCTGATTTGAATAAGTTCAATAAAGAGAAAAAAAATTCTCAAAATGAATAAAAATTGCATGACTTTCGTGGAGAATAACAAAAGGCCAGGAAAAGATTCCAAAATGTATACCCCAAACAGCCGAATTGCGACACAATCACACACTTCCACAGAAATGACTTTTTTTTTTTTTTTTTTGACTTTTGTTTTAATATATTCATATGATTAATTTAACATTTTTATCATTAACGAATTTCACTGAAATGTATTTGTTCGTTGGCCTCAGTTTGACTCCTAATATTCTTATGAAATTTATTATTTCAGCTTTCCGTTTGGTTTTGGTGTTTCCTTCTTTCGTCGCGTTCGGTATTTCGTCACATTTTGATCTCCTTCCTTGTCACGTTTGTGTTTGATTAATTGCAGCTCCTTTTATTTAACGTCCTTCGTGGGACGGCCAATTGGCAAGTTTTACATGAATTGCTGCTGCTTTTGTTTAACGTCCTTCGTGGGACGGACTTCCACAGAAATGAATTTGAAATTGAACTATTCACATGACGATGATGACGACGAGAGACTTCGACTCAATATCAAAGTCTTGGTAAAATTTTAAATCGAAAATGTTACCCAGTTTGAGAATACATCAAAATTACAACATCATTAAATAAACGTTACAGTGTTGGTGTCGGTTGAACAGTTTATCAACAGAAGACTTTCATTTGAATCAGCACCCAGTACATGGCTTTAATACAAAAACCAATTTGAAGAATAAATCTCTGGATGGATTAAAAACAACCACAAACGCCACTTTAATGAGCTAATGGCTAATTGCAATGTTTCGGGACAAAAAAGAACACATTTCTTCCACTCCAATGCGATTCCTTATGGGATTACTTTTCAATCATGAACGCATTCAGAATCCAAGATTATTTTTGTCATTCGGTATGGCAGCGGTAGCGGCGGCGTCTTCTAAGGGAAATATCTGCATCGCTTGCGGACGAAATGATTTTAAAGCATTCCTCGCCGAAAACACATTTCAAAAGAAAATGAATGAATGATGGGGATTTGGGGAACGCCGGACAGGTTATGCATAAATTAATTTCAAACTAAGTGACATTGAACTTTTTGAAATATGGAAACCATCCACGAAGGCAGTTAACGGAATAGCGGGCACAACCTCTTCTTCAGAATTGATTCATGTCCAAAATGAAAATAATTCTAGTTTCTTGTGTCGTCGTCATCGTTGTTGTCGTTGTTGTTGTTGTTCACCACTGAAGCTCAACTAGCACTAGGTCAATGAACTCATCAATTGACAAATAATTATTTCTAGCTTACCTGCGGCCATTGCTCAAGGGTCCATAGCTGCAGCCATCATATGTATTAATCCGCAAAACAATAAAATTCAATAAGCATTGACAACCGATAACAAAAGCACACAGATTTGAAAATAATCGCATTTGGCGTATTCTGAAGGCCTGTTAGATGGATCAAATCCCAATAAACACACCACTGGGTGAATCACCAGCGAATATGACAAGCGTTTACACCGCGAATCACCACGTCGTTTTCGTGGTTAATATGTCGTTTTAGTGTCGTATCGCATTTAGATCGGGTTTTGATGTTGTTTTTCGGGTGAAAACACAGAAACTTTGGGAATCCCATGGAAATTAATAACAAATAAATGTTTTTCTCTTATTTTCGCAGGTAAGTTGAGCTGATTCGCCCAATGAGCGCTATTGATTGGTATGGCATTTGGATTTCCAGTCGGGTGAGCTAAAATAATGTGTACACGGTAGAACTTTCGAGGTGACATTCAACTCGCAAGATCACTCTCAAGTGCCATTGGCTTATCCAAGCAGTCATGACAAATCAAAATAATTATTTCACACAACCTCTCCGAATACAGAATGTCAATTCAATATTGACTTTGGCGTCTTTAAAGCTCCATCTACCATACCAGGTTGCATTCAAAATAAATAATAAGAATTATGTAAATACTTACGTTTATTTTGATAGAGACCGCACATTGATACAATTCTATTATCTGATTCAGTCTAGACAGGGCATTATCCCAGCGGTGATGATTCTCCTGTTGTGTACTGAGTACCACATATCATGTATGTGTATGTTTAATGGACTAAACAATACAAAGTGAATCAAAGTCAAACAAAGCAATTACAATCCAATATACCGATATACAGAAGAACGTCTATTTGTTGTACGTATTGCGTTTGTATTTGAATGTTATTCTGTTTGTGCACTTGGATTCTGAAAACATTCACTTAATATGTTGCATACGCAGCAGAAAGATAAAAGGGAATTTCCTTGGAAAAGATTTTTTTCTTTTTCAATTCTTCCTCCATATTTTTGAGTAGCTCAATATTATTAAAGATCGCCGAGAGCAACATTGACTCAGGAGAAGTAGGGGAGAATGGAAAGAAGGGTGGGGGAAGGTGGGTCGAAGAAAAACCTTATTTAAAGCAAATTGCGGAATCCAACTGTGAAAAAACAATATTCGCTCCACACGATTGAAACCAACCATGTATGGGGGTAACGGCAATAGGAAACTTGAAAGAAAAGATAAATCATTTGATATATTTCAGGCATATTTTCCATTTCGCATGTATAACATCTAAGGCATTGCAATCCCCTACACCCTCAAACTCGCATAGATTGAATTCCATATATGACAAATTGATTTAAAAATGTGTATTTGTTCTTCACATTTACCATCTTGTGAATTTTGTCAATTCGAAAAGGCATGGGAAGTTCAGTCATAAGGAATCTGCACGAAATTTTTGTGTGAACTATTTTGGGTGGATAAATTTAAACGTTTTGTGTTCTCTCTCTCCCCCTTTAACTCGCTTACACACATACTGACAGGTTTTTTCTTTTTCTTCTTTTTGTTATGTTATTCGCCATTTGAATACAATTTTGTGTTATGCACTATGTTGATTTCATTTATGCATTTAATTTATTTCTAAAACTTTGATCGCTTTTTTCATTCTTTATTTGAGTTGTCAGTTTGTTGTATGTGTTCAGTCCCTTATAAAAAAGGCTATTCGTTGTTGTTTGTTTCTTCCACGTCGATATTGTGAAATCATTCTTGTTTCTCAGATTTCCTCGTAAGTAAGTATGGTCTGTTCAATGGTATGGTGTTTCAGGTATTGAACCGTAGACCATAATAAGCTTAGCTTCTTTCAATTTATCAGAATAAAAGTCATCTTTTCTCAGCTATTGTTGCTGTTATTGATGCCGATATTCTCACTTAAACCGTCATGTTTCTCCCTTACCTTTTTGATAATGTTACTATATTTAATTGACTACTTTCTGCTCTTTCTCTCTCTCTCTCTCTCTCGCTCTCTCTCTCTATCTCTCTCTCTTTCTTTATCTCTCTCTCTCTCTCTCTCTCTCTCT
>JANSTV010068340.1:0-11011 GCA_027564135.1 Lestremia cinerea
GTGGTCACAATTTGCACTTGTAGCTTGCTTGGCATGCTACTTTGACCTCTTTTCAAACCGAGATATACTTTTCATCTTTTCATCGTACTCTCGCATTCGTGCAACCATCAATCGCAAATCTAGAGCATTAAGAATACTTTCTATTTTGTCGTCCAGCAAAAATTGCAAAGAGATATTTTTGTGGAACGAGCAAACATACAAATAACAATATAACAATATTATTAACAAAATAATAATAGCAATAATGATATATCAAATTAAATCACAATCATTCGTCGATTTGTGGATTTGTGGATGGGTAAAAACATATCGGAATGCCAGTCGACAATGTCGATATCTATTTTCTGAATAACAAAAACCAATAATATTCGGAAGCGACTTGTCTATTATTTACAAGACACAAGACGTATGTGTGTTTTTTTCTTTCTTTCTTTTTCGGATTTCTTTCCGAATGTCATCCAAGTCATCAACGACAATGATGACAAATATCAAACAACAATACATTCGTCACAATTACCGATTAACCGAGCATACATTATTGACTGGATTGGATTGGATCGGATTGGATGGATGACGGAGCGACAAATCGAATCGAAATGCCAATTATTAATTATTACTACCAACATGAAACCAATAGTAAAAGTGTTTTGAGAATGATATACCGCATGCCGATCTAGCGACTATCCCAACCAGCCGTCCGACTGACGGACCGACCGACCGATAATTATCGTGAGCGCTGCTGTAGTATTGACGCCTTAGGTTGGACGGTGTTGATGTATGCGTCATGTGTGTCATGTGTGTCTGAGTATGCTGGCACATGTGTGTATGTGTGTGTGTGTGCGTGTATGAGCGCGCCAATGCAAGATGTGACGGTGATGCTATGATTTTTATTATAAAATTCATTCATTCATTCATTCCATTTGGGAAAAAATGTATTTATTTTATTTACTCATGCGATGAATCATAATTAACTATAAACGATATGGAACATATAATAAATGAACTGCAAAGACACACATATTAAATTGGACATATCACCTCGCCATTGGTTTTGATATTTGCTCATTTCAACGCGTTGACTTGAGTCTGTTTGGGATTTTGTTGTTGTTGGTGTTTTCCTCCTTCATAATTTTCGGAATAATCGCGTAATGCATAATACATATCCATGCCAAAAGGCATACCACTCTTTTGCTGTGTTGAGAATCGGCGACGAAACGAAAAACCAGATGAAATTAAGATAAAAGTATTAAAGCCATTCGGTTGCCTGGAGAGACTATCTCAATTGTACGATCTGAATATGCCAAATTCGCCATAATTCTATTTGCGGAGAATTTGCCGGCAAATCACTAAGGAAAAATTCGTCTCAACATTCTTCACCGAAAGCGATTCGTTTCCATTTTCATTTTTAATATTTTTTTTGCCGAAACATGCTGGATATTCAATTAGCGCATTTCCATCAATGAAAGCCATCGAAAAGTATCCATTTCGGCAGACATCAATATTTTGGTGTCAAAGACAATGGCTAAATGTCTCGAAGCCCAACCAGCCGACTGACATGCTTCACAGTATCTGAAAGGCAAATGCCTATATTATAAGACAGTCGTCGCATGGCATACCAGCCGTTTATGTATTTGATGGTATAATGTATGTTTAGGTGATAACAAATGAGCGTTCTTTTCATTTTTATGCTGGAATTGAAATGAAATTAGGCTCTTTTTCGGTTTTCGGTGTTTGGACGGACATTTTTTCCGTCATTTGGCTATCATTTTTCTCGTTTGGGCTTTTAAGACAAATTGCAATATTATAGCTTCTAAAAATAACGTTCGTTTTCTTCTCTTTGCCATTCGAAGAGCCGTCTCACCGTCTCACCGTCTTCCGTTCTCTCCGCAAACTATCATCTTTGAAAATATGTTAATCGATTACTCATTAACTACGCCCTTATTACATGCCACCAGTCACTCAAAAACGTTTCGATTTACTCATTTAAATTTTTTTTTTGTTGAGGAATTTGATATACCAATTTACGCGCGACGGTCAATGACAGAAAATTCAAACGCGCAAACGAAACGAAAATGCTCTGAGTCGTCATTTCGATCAATCATCCTTCGTATGCCAAAAGTCAATGAGCAATTTGCAAAGTAATTAACACGCACACACAAAATATATGATGACATTTTGAATGATTTCATTTTGCGAAATTAATTGTTTGAATTAATCGATGAAACAGAAGACTTAAAAATGAGACGTAATACATTCGCTTGACGCCATCAAGACGATGATTTATAATGTTGGATGGGCAGGGATTTGATGAATATCCATTTCTCCAATGTTTTCAGGTGCGGGTGAATCGGGAAAATCAACGATTGTTAAACAAATGAAAATCATCCATGAAACGGGCTATTCACAAGAGGAATGTGAACAATACCGTCCGGTTGTCTACAGCAATACAATTCAAAGTTTGATGGCCATAATTCGAGCCATGGGACAATTACGCATTGATTTTGCTGATTCAAATAAAACGGTATGTTTGTGTGTGTGTGGGAGGGACGCGCTCCATTTTTGGTTCGATTTCGAAACTGACCGAATATCCATTTTGATTAAACAGGACATTGCCAGACAGTTCTTCACATACGCATCAGCGGCCGAAGAGGGTGTTTTGACTCTTGAGCTAGTGTCGCTGATGAAGAAATTATGGTCCGATCCGGGCGTACAACAATGCTTTTCGAGGTGAGTAGCCGGATCGCTGTGCGATTGGCAATGGTCTCGTTCTCACAACCAAAAACTGTTTCTCTCTCCTTATCTTTCTCCTTACCAGATCCCGCGAATATCAATTGAACGACTCAGCTGCCTATTACTTAAACTCATTAGACAGAATATCGCAACCAAATTACATTCCAACACAGCAGGATGTCTTGCGAACGCGTGTCAAAACCACTGGCATCGTAGAAACGCATTTCAGTTTCAAAGGGCTTCATTTCAAGTAAATAGAATTTCGTATGCCCGGGCAATTGCCATCGAAACAGCTCCGTCACTGATCGCCCTAATCTCTTTCACAGAATGTTCGACGTCGGTGGCCAGCGATCCGAACGGAAAAAATGGATTCACTGTTTCGAAGGTGTAACCGCCATCATATTCTGTGTGGCATTATCCGGTTATGATTTGGTCTTGGCTGAAGACGAGGAAATGAATCGCATGATTGAATCGATGAAATTGTTTGATTCGATTTGCAATTCGAAATGGTTTGTCGAAACGTCAATCATTCTATTTTTGAACAAGAAGGATTTATTCGAAGAGAAAATCCCCCGATCGCCATTGACAATTTGTTTTCCGGAATACACCGGTAAGTGTTTTATCGTGATAGGCGCTTTAGTTGAGACTAATTATTTTCTTACAATCGCCTACCATTTTCCCGGACAGGTTCGAATACATACGAGGAAGCATCTAGTTACATTCGAATGAAATTCGAAAATTTGAACAAACGAAAAGATCAAAAGGAAATCTACACGCATTTGACATGCGCCACCGACACAAACAACATTCAATTTGTCTTCGATGCTGTAACAGATGTCATCATTAAGAACAATCTAAAAGATTGCGGTTTATTCTAAACGGCAATCGATCTTAACTCGAACGTGCACATCCATTTTTTGTGTGTGTGTGCGAATGCTTCTTCAATTTTCATTTGATTTCATCTTTTTCTTTTTGCTTAGATTATGAAATAATTATTTGTAAATCAATTTTCCATTGAACGCCTTTCGTATGTGTCACAAGATGAGATTAGGCTGGAAACATTCCAACCGTTGGATATCTCAATGCAGAAGCGGATTGAAACAAAAACCAACATGAAATGGAAAGAAAATCCATGAACAGCTTCTACCATCTGCCATCTCAATCGTTTGATCAAATTCGTCGATCAAATTAGCCTCAACCCCCCAAATTATTATTTGTTTTCTTTTCTTGATAGAAATCCCATTTTACAGAGATTGTAAATGTTTCGAATTCTGAAATTGTACAAATCCATTGTGTCTCGCACCCAAATTCAATGTGCAAAGTCCAAAAAAGCAATTAAAACAAAAAAACCTAATAAAAATAAAACAAAATAATTTTCTATGAATAAATTTGACAAACAGAAACGCAGTATTAATTAACTGAAAATGCCCAACTGGACGAGTGATTCGAGCGAATCGCGCTCAGTCAACTGGCAATCATCTTGACATTGACATCCGACTGACATGAAGAAAAGAGTAGCTTACGGCCATGTTGTACATGTAAATCTAGTTAATTTATTTTATTATTCATTTCTAACTGTTTCTCGAACGGTCGGTATTTTGCAGCAATGCACCTTTCATCTCATAATTTCAGCATTTGGATTTTGATTTTCGACATGTCCTGCAAAAATTCTTTATCGAATGGCTGATTGCGGGCCACTTCAAGTGGACTGATTTTTTTCAAATCTTTTTTGTATATGAAGCCTATGAAAACGGCCGAATTTATCAATAAAAATTCCAAGTGAATCGAAAAAATGCCCAAGAAAATAAAATTTCGAGTAGACAAAGTCTTATTGGTACATGTTGATGTTCACACACATACACACAAGCACAAGCAACAAGATGCCAAGGCGATTAACGAGACAAATGTAAACGTAAATTATGGAATAATAGCAATATCTATTGAGATTAATTCAACTTATGAGAAATGAATAGTTCACGCAAATATACAAGTCGATTTTTTTATACTGAGACATTTACGCCGAATGAGATTCTCCCAACATTTACTTTCGTCAGATTTTATTACGTAAAACGTATCAATCCAGTTAGGGGAACCGATAACCATAAGCGTTTTTAAGCATTTCTTTTTTATGGAAACGAAAATTAGGAGAAAAATAAACAAGAATTCAAACGTAATGAAATAATGAGATAACGATGAGAATTTTTCCAAACAACAAAACAAACAAACTACAACAACTACATCAAGTTTCTGCGTAAATCAACCGGGCACAAATCACTCTTTGTTACTTATAGTATTTTCAGATAAAATTTTATATAAATTAAGTTATCACAAAATGCACCTCTGCTGACATCAGCGCACGCCGTTCGTAATTCCAAAATATTCTTGAATATTTGTCACTCGTCGCGAATTCATTGACTGTCTTTATGTACTAACAAACAATACCGAAACCTGGCAAACAAAAAAAAGATAATTGAGCAGAAAAAAATAAAATAAAAACAAATTCACGATCAATTCCATTTTATATTTCGATGTTAAGTGTTATGAAAGAATTCAAATGGTTTAAAATACGATTTACGAAATGAATTTCTAATCTGTTATTTATGAATGGAGAGATTTTAATAGAAAATTCCGGCTGCAGGGGGAGGGGAAGAATAGCTCCCTTTTGAAAAACCGAGCCGAGCGCAAACATCCGATTTTTCTAGATAATAACATACAAGCTTAGGGTTTAAGCCATTAAGTTTTAATTAAGTTTTTAATTGGAATAACACAAATAGTTTAATGGATGAACAAAACTCTATTTTCTTAAGCAAAGTCTGGATTGAACGGGAAAATTGTAATCACAAGAAAATGGATACATCGATTGGTTGACTGAAGAGCTGACAAAGTCAAGTGGTATCCGTCTTGAAGCGAAGATCTCTGTGGCTGCCAGCAGATGCACGTTAGGTTCAATCAGAGTTTCGTTCCAACGCACCGCTTGATGTTGGCTTCCCACTTTGCGGGAACTCATTTGATGCTTTCGAGGTCAACCAGTGGACTTTTCAATCGAAATTCAAATGAAACCGATTCCAAATTCCCAACAGAAAACAATTCACTAAGTTATAGACAATTAAATAATAAATTAATTTTTTTTTATAAATTTTTCGAGTTTGTTTCTCTGATTTTTCAATTTCAGATGGAGCTTTTAATTTTTTTCCCAGAAAATCTCTATTGTAATATTTTATTACTTTCCGTTGCTGATTTGAATTTTCCTCTCGGCTCTGAGAGTCTCTGCTGAAAGAAGAAGGATTCTTCCGGTTGCTGTTGCTGTTGCTCGTAAAACGGCCGATTCGGGCGAGAGAGAGAGATAGAGTTCAACAGAAGCCCAATCATCAAATGAAACGCATTAAATTTTGCAATTTGATCAAATTCAATTATGTATTTATTATTTATTTATTTTTATAATTATTATAGGTCGAGTGAATTTTTGTTGTTAAATAATTTATTATTGCAAATATACAATTTCCATCTGGGTTTAATTGTATTAAATTGATAATATAATTATTCTTTAAATTTATATTCATTACTTGTTTTTGGTTGTTCAAATTTGAATGTTTGAGATTGGTTGTGATTTACGCAACATTTTCATGTTGTTCGTAAAATTGTTTCAATGTGTTAGCTGTGTCGCATGCTGTATGTGACAATAAATATTTTATTTTATGTTCGTTTCGAAAGGAATTTGGTTAAATAAATCAGAAATTCAGGATGAAATTTCTTGCTTTTCATTTTTCTAAAAACAGAGTCAACAACAAAATCAACGAGAAATTACAGAGATTCTTTCCATTTTCATTTAATTATTTCGAAAAACATAAACAATTAAACGCGATTAGAGTTTTCTTTGGTTTTCTCTATTAAAATTATAATGAATGAATCAATCACAATCACAGGGCGTCCCATTTGCGAGGGCCGAGAGTCATTTGCGCTGGTTGAAAATGATTTAGGAATTCATGGCTGCAACCTTTGTAGCCTGTGCACCGGATGGCTATTTGGGGACGTCCGGCAGCATTAGCGAAGAGTTGACCTTGTAGGTGAATCTTCCATCAAAATGCGATGAGCTCTCGTTTTACTGAGGTCTTATTGCGATGAGATTTCTCGTGATTAATATAATTTATTTTCTCGCATTTCCAAATCCATTATGACTAACAAAAAAATCTGACGCTGAGAACAGTTGACAAATTTTCTTTTGGCCCTTTCAAACCAGACACCCTGCATATCCGGTGTGCATGTTTCTTGGGGAAAATGTAAAAACCGAATGAAACTACCTTTTCATATTAACATTAACTATAATTTTCGATTTTTGCGTAGGCCCGCGGTCGCACTTTGATCGATGTCAAGACGGTTTTGTTGGCTTCGAGAAACGAAAAAGTGCCGAGTATCGGATAAAGTACCGCCATCTGCCCGAGTGCGCTTACAAAAATTCCGATAACACTGGCGATCGGATTCGCATTCGTCAGCGTGCAGTTCAATGGACCTCTATGAATTCGCACCTCCGGCAATGCTCAGCTCGCCTACTCGCTTGAACCTCGCGTTTTTGAATGCGAATACATTCCCCCAGAATATTGGCTGAATAATGTTGCATAATATTTTGATTTTCATTCTTTTTGGTTGTTGTTGTTGCTGTGGTTTTTTTTTGCTTTCATTAAATCATAAAATCATTAAATTTATATCATTTTCTTGCTTTTGTCATTTTCGTCATTAATCATTTACTAATTTTAATATTTCTTTTATTTAGATCACATGTTTATTTATTTATTAAGAACTAAAAATTCGAAAGAAAAATGTTGATGAAATAAAAATTCTCCGAGAAAATATTTACAGAACGAAGAGAAAAGAGGGGAAGAGGGAGTTGAGAAATGAGGAAGAAATGAAAAGGAAATGAAATGTGCGATTTGAAGCCTTCGAAAGTTAATGGACTGAGTGAATGGCAGGCATGTCAGAAATTTCTGAAATAGTTTTCAGAATGAAATTTACAGCAAAGAAGACAAGTCGCTTAAAAATTTAAGTTGAAAATAAATTAATGAATCATAACGGTAAGAAATGAAAAAAACAAAAATTGAGGAAATTTATCTTTCACAAGAAATGTTGAGCGATTTTCGTTTATCTTTAAATTATTTTTTCAGTTTAGTTTTTTTGGTGATTTATTCTCAATGAGCAGTTGATAAGTTTCCTTTATCAACACAAGAAACAAGAAGTAAAAAGAAAAACATTAAAATTCTCAAACCGAAGTCAATGATTGAAAAAAAATTCACTTTAATCGTTCTCACTTTGTTGTTGTCTTTTCCTTTTAATTTTTTGGTTTGTTCAATTTAACTAATTACTAAGTAATTTTTTTTCTCTTTTTTACTGTTTTTAAATTAAAATTAAATCTAATTAGTTTTTATGTACATTTAGAATAATACGGCGGTCGTTAAATCGCGTGATCCGATGCAGCGATGCTGCAACGGCGCATTTCATTTGCTCAATTGATTCAAACAAATAAAATGAGCAAATATTAATATGTGCTCTCGCGAGAAAATAAATCAAAATTTAATAAAAAAAATTCAATTATTATCTGCATATTTTGGGTGGTGGTGGTTTTCCTCCTGGCCTCCTTCTACTCAGCTGATCTCCCTTGGCACACACACGCACACAAATTTAAATTATCGAATTTTTTTATTCAAATTTTGTTTTGGCTCTTAAACATTTCATTTTTGTTGTTGTTTTCTTTTTTTTTTCTACATAGAAAAAGTTCTGAGTTGTTGTTTTAATTCATTATTTTATTTATTTTCACTTCATTCGCTTCGATTCCTTGATTTGTTTCTTTGCTCCTGCAAATGCTAGCCATTGCAATTCGCAAGTAACGTTTTCAGGTTTCCCTTTTTCGTATATTTTCAATCGATTTATCTTTTATGTTATCTTTTATGTTATCTTTTATGCGGCCGAAACTCTCGCACATTACAATTATTATTTTATTTACTTCCGCTGTCACGTTTCACTTCTTCGCGTCTATTTGCCTTGGGCTCGCGTAACCGATTCTCAATCTGCGTTCTCCGAATATACCGTTATTAATAATCTCTATTACTTTTGCTTAGTTTTCATTCCATTGTGATAATATTTATAATCTTTTGTTTAAAAATCCTCGATAATATTCTTGCCTTACGTTTTTGCCTATTCATTTATTTTTCTCTTAAAATTTAACCAAATAAAAATGTCATTCTTAAACTCTTAAAACGGCTATTGGTTTGGTTGCATCAAACGAAATTTCCTGAATAAAACCAAATTTGAAAACCGAAATTTTGACCGAAACCGAAACTTTATTTACATTTTGTCATTGTCACCAAGCAATGACGCATAGTCCGAGTAAATTCATTTTAAACATTAATCTTTAATGGCAAAATGGCTACATGTGTGTCTAAGTGTATGTTTTTCATATTTTCTTTTGTTCTTTTCTTGATTTTATTTGCCGTTGAAAACGTTCCATCGCACGACTGGAGTGCCCTAACGTTCACTCCACGAACATTCTGACTCGTCCAAAAGTACGTAAAATGTGCAAGCTACATACCAATCGTAACGGATCTCGATAACATCTTAAGGGTGACCGATTGGAAAAGAAAACCCCCTGCCCCCTTTTTCCACCTCTCTATCTCCCATTCTCTGTCTCATTATGGATTTAATATTTAGTTTATTTGAATTGATTTCCCTTTCTTTTCAGTGTTTGCGTGTGTGTCTCTTTTCATCCAGTCATTCCACTCCAGACGATTACTCCGTTTTAATTTTAAAACCATTTTGGCAGTGCATTAATTTAATTTATTAATTTACCTTAAAAATCATTTCACACTATTTTTCTTCATTTTCTTTTTTCTCCAACTTTTTTTGTCGGTTTTAGGATCATTGATTCGTTGAGAAAAAAATAATCCGGAATGTGCGTATTCACTTGGTATGTGCTAGTGTGTGTCTTGAGAGAGCTTCGAAATTGAAATGTGGCGAATGTAAGCGCCGCCAAAAGAAGAAAATCCAGTTTGTGTGACGTTGCGGAAAAGAAAGATTGAAGGAACGAAAGAAGAAGCACTTTTCGTTCGAAAACCCGTGCAATCCGCAAGAGCGGGCGAGCGAGTTTCATTTGTGCAAATGAGCTAGATCTTTTCGTAAAAAGGCGAAATAATTGAAGAGCACGTGGAGAATACCGGGTAGATAGAACCATTCCATCGTTCAAGTTGGCGTTGAAGTGACTTGATTTCGTCAGTTGGTGGCGTTTCTTCATTTTATTTTATTTTTCATTTCGATTTTTGCTTCTTTTTTTAAAATCTCATTTTGAATTGATTCCAATGGTTTGATTTTGGATGAAATAATAATTATTTTATTTTAATTTAATTATTTAATTTTGATTTGAAGATCCTTCAATCTTGGATTATGTTTTCTCCTCCCGTGTGTCTCAAACGCTGTCCTTTCATTCAGTGTGTGTTCATTACGCTTAGGATTAATTTATTTCTAAAAGTAAATCAATTTATCATCATTCTTGGATTTGATTTCTTAATTATTTGGTTTTCATTTTTGTTTTGTTAAGAAGTAATCAATAAATTATATTATTAAGCACTATTCATTATTGGTTGATTTATTATCTTGCATTTTGTTGTTGTTCTTCTTGTTCATATTTTGATGTTGATGATGAGATTTGATCTTCCATTTAATTAAATTTCCATTGTTTCTTCTGCTCAATTTTTCTTTTAATTCTTGTGATGCGATTTTATTGTTCTAATTTCTCGTTTTTCGATGCATTTTGATGATTTCATCTCTTTAAGTGCTCAATGCCAAGATGCAATTCACTCGCAAATTTATTTAAAAAAGAATCAAATTTGAATGTACAAAAAAAAGGAGTTTTTCTTTTTTTCATTCAGAAATCTGGTGCGTTCACTCTAACTGTTACATCAGCGATAATTAATAATTAATAATTTCTTTTTAAATTTAGAATATTTATCGTTTTTTGGATTTTTTTCCTTTTCTTTTTTTATTTTCAAATTTGTTTTGTTGCTGTTTCTTTGTGTGTGAATTATGTCATTCATTCTGAGATGTTGAAGACGTTGAATGCTGTGTGTCATTTCCACGATGCCGCTAAAATCTAAGCTCAATGTCTCCTACTCCAAATTGAGGCAGGCTGACAGGCCATCAGCGCTGATCCAATTTGCGATTTTTTATGCTTAAATTTAAACATTAATTATTCGCAGTTGCCGTCATGCACGACTTATTGGCTGGTTTGGCGTTTCGGAAC
>JANSTV010068351.1:0-11010 GCA_027564135.1 Lestremia cinerea
GGATTATTGGCCATCTGGGTGACATTGATAGCAATGTCACATATTCGACAAACGTTTGTATCATTGTTGCATATGTTTGGCGCCATTGTTCTGGCATTCGGCACCGAATTGAATAAACAATCGTTGTGGGTATTTTTAGCGCCAGCATTGACCGGCCTCTGTATTATATCATTCAGTTGGGGCATGCGATGTCGTCGCACACACAAATGGTTTCCATCACGCAAATATCTATCGATATTTCTGCCAGTAGGCATGATTCTGGTTATGATCGGGTTGATATGCTATGCATTTTTACAGACTCGACAAAACTACCATATCGTCCATTCAGTATGGCACATGGTCATGGCATTAAGTATTCTATGCTTGTTACCGAATCGCAAAACATTTTTGCCAAAATGCTAGCATTCAATCGAATACCGTAATGATATCCATCATCATAAAAGTAATCAGTTTAATTACAATTCGATATTGTTGAATGGATTTAAATATTTCTGTTGTAGTTATCGTTGTTATTGCATTCATCGATTCAAATATTATCAAATTTGAAAAATTAATTTGTTGGAAATTGGCAAATTCTGCCAAATGACAAAAAGCGAAAAGCGAATGGAAAGCCGTCGATTATTCAAATCGTTGGCCCCGTTCGAAAATCGCATTCGAATCCGCTGAATCGGCATACGCCCCATCGCAACATGACAACAGCAATGCTTCGATCCAGAACCCCGAAATGAACGCTCACTAGCCCAAAAAAGCCTCAACCACAGCGCACATGTCGCGCGACAATCCTCGCCTCTGACAGGTCAATCCGTCGTTTGTGCCCGCGGAAACAGTGCGTGTAATGTCACGGGTCGTCAAGCCGTCGCTGACAGAGCTTCAACCTCAACAGAGAGCCCCCACACACGCACTCGTTCCGCCGCCACTAATTCCCATTCAAAACGATTTCTACGTCTTGCGCTCAACGATTGATGAAATTCACAATTCCCCTCGTTCATCCGATATTCGATTCGGGCAACAACAACAACAATAGCAAACGTTCAATCAATCAATCGTCTAATGATGTTCCCTCGATCGGAATGTCGTATCGCGGCAGTTCAATCATTCCAGCAATCCCTAGAAATACCGTTATCACAGCCTTCTCGAGGCAATTGTCACATTCAGAGGCAGAGGTAGCGTTCGCTCGGTGGATTCGTTTCAGCGGAATTTCCATCAAACAATTATCGAATCAACTGATTGCCCTTCATTTCTAGAGAAGTCACTTGCCTTATTGTACTCTATTTTATTGAATCAAATATTTAGAGTGGACTGAAAATGGACATGGCGATTTTATCGCCGGCAGTTTTTGGCAAACAACAAAAGAACAAAAAAAAAACCAAACAAAAAAATGAACAAAAAAAATTTGCTAAATCACAGAGAAATCAACAGGAAAAAAAACCGGCAAAATGAGAAGTCATTCCGAATGGCGCACTCGTGTGCGTTCGCCATGAAATAGAATTTATCAATAAATTTGTAAATTATGCAGTGTAGCTCTCTAAGCTCTAAGCTAAATATTCGGCCATACGCATTCAGGAGCTAACCGATGACAATGTGCGGATTCATTGGTGTTCGAATCGATAATTCATCATTGTATCGTTATGTCACAAATAAATGAGCGAATGATATTCGAATATTCATTCGAATACAAATACAAATACAAATAAGAATGATAAATGTGTAAAATGGTATTATTTTTCAAAACTGTTCAAAGACAACAAAAAAATGACGCATTCAGTCAGAAACACACTCTCACACACACACAAACCCACACAGACCTACACAGACCTACACAGATCCAGAGTCACCGCCATGAGCGCATACAAGTGACAAGGAAACGAATCAATTCAAGATAAATGGAAGATTATTGATGTATTTATTAATGAAACTAATTGATAATTGATAATTGTAATTAATGATAACTGGCTGAGCAGAAAGAAAGGAAGAAAGACAAACAGAGGAAAAAAGAGGAGAAAGAAAATCGGAGCGATTCCGATTCCGACGAGCCATGAATAAATGTAAAGAAAACATTCCTAGTCGAAGCCCGATGGGGGCGGCGAAAAAAATGTAAAATCAACAAAAAAAAGTAACGGAAGAACGGAGCAAAAATAATGAAACTTAGATAAATCAACAGCATCTAGTTAAGAAAAGGGAATAATGTTCCGGGAAGAACGGGCAATTTGGTTGGCGAATCTCAGTTTGTTTTTTGTATTTTTTTTTTATTCTTTTTTTCGTTTGCCTCAAAGTAGAGTAGCTGAGAGTTTGAGGCAAAATTATTAATAATTCATGATTCGCAAAAAAAAAAAAAAAAAAAATAGAAAAGAAAAGTTGCAACATTGGTTTTACATAAAGCATAAAAAAATCCTTCGATTTTATTTCTGTCGTTTTTCTTTGGTTATTTTCGGAATGCTCAAGAGGCAAGAAGAAGAAGAAGAAGAAGAAGAAGAAATGTGGGTGTGCGGAGTTGGGTGGTCGGGGACCGATGGAGAACATTGAAATATTCATCATTCCGTGCTGGAGACGATGAATGCGATCTTCATGCTGTGACCAACAGCCCGTGAATTAATTCGAGCTTCGAAGCAACTAACACTTGTCCGGTGCTTGCATTCGATTAGGTCGATGAACGAGACGACAACATTGAGTTTTTGTTCGCAAAAGCGATATTCATTATTCAGAAAATTATCATGTGTGTTTCGCCCAAAGTGAGAGCGACCGGCAAGCCGTCGAAAGGCGTACAGCTCGAACGAATGAAAAGGTTTTTTGTTTCCATTCGCATATAAAAATCCCGCAAAAGTGACAGCCAACGAGTGCAGGACGAAAACTTTTCCGTGACAACGAGCAGCCGTCGAGAGGAGAAAAACAAACACATTTGTTAACATGGCTTGTTAATTATTCTCATCGGATGCGATGTGCTGGCTGTCTGTCTGCTGATAATTATTCATTTAGATAAAGCAATTTTGTAATGTAACATATGCTCCAACATGCAGATCTCATTCGGCGTGTGTGAGTGTGTGTGTGGATGATTTTCGACAGTAGTTTTTCTGGTCCTGCCTTCGTACCTAGCCGTTGATGTGCGTCTCTGTGTGTGTGTGTGGGCCTGCGAAGTGAGTAAGTGTGCGGTTGGTGGCAGCCGAAATATTGCACATTCTGCACAAATTGTTGATGGCATCGCCCTGTCTCCCCGCCTCGCCCGTTCACCGTGCTCGCCCCATTCAAATGCATAAGCAAACAATGCCAAGCACGAGTGCATTCACGGCAGACCCCGACCTGCCCATACGTTTGCATTCAGTCAACCAGTAACCGTTTGCAATTTATGGAATTTATTAATTTTGATTCCGTTTTTGATGAGCCATCATTGTGATTTGTAAAGTTTTTTTTTGCGGGAAAATTAGTTATCGCCACATCCGCAATCGAATCGGCTGATCCTCTTGTCGGAATTGAATGCAATATTGCGAATTCACATAGAATTATTTTAGTTGGAAAATTGTTTATGAAAATTGTTATGAAATGTGCAAAGTGCATGACCTGTGAGTTCCCTTCTCGTTTTCACCCATCTGTTTCTCGTTTCAACAACAAAAATGTAAAATGCTTTTTAATACAAAAAAAACAAGAGAAAAACAAATTAATAAAAATGAAAGAAAAAGATAAAAGAAAAATCATCGAAATTGTGTTTCATTTGGAAGCCCTTCAGTGGAGACGGAATTCGTGAGATGGGAGGCTGCTCGAAGAGGTAAGTCGTTTTGGCAAACTTCGATTCGATAAATAATTGAAAAAAACTGAATTTATTCAAAAGAATATTTATCACAATTGAAATTCAAAGAGAATTGAATCAGAGTCGTTTTCTGAGCATGCGGCCGCTGGCTATCTCACATTGGCCGGGCCATAGCGGATTTCCCGTTCAAACTGTTCGGCATTCAATGTGCCATCGATCGCGTGACAGTCTTTGTTGAAAACGCTGTAAGCGCTGACTTCGTTCTTCGCCTTCGGGGTCGTCCGGGTGTTGAAGTAAATGCCAAACAGCGCCGAGAATAGAAGATAGACCAATCCGAACTTCAGCTCGATGGCGATGATGTAACAAGTGGCCCAGAAGCAGAACCACAGGAAATACACGAAATACGTCGAATACGATCTACTCGTCGGCTCCTCGTTCAGAATCAACTCGTTCCCCTCGTCTTCCTCTTCCGACGACAAACTGATGGCCTCCAATTCCAGTCCTTCGCCGGATACTTTTCGGCCGGATTTTACCTCTCGTGCCTCCTGCTCGTCCATCTGCGTGAAAGAACGATTCAGTTGAAGGCGAACCTCGGTGCGGGCCCCACTCTCAAGTCGGATTATTTACATCTTGTACAATGACGTGGTCTCCATTGGTGCGGACAGCCTGGAACGATACCATGTTGATCACTCGCTCTTTGAATTGATTGATGGCTGCTTGACGACGTTTTTGTGCACGAAATGCCTCCAATTTCGCCTCCATTAATCTTGGGGTTTTCCTTGGAAAAAGCCGAAATTATCACGAAATCCAATTGTATTGCGTTTTCAAGTTGGTTTTAAGAAAGTAAACAAAGCGACAGTGACAGATTGACGTTGTCAAAATCCCTGCAGGTGAGCACGCGAGCTAGCGATTGCTGGTGTTGGTGATAGAGGGCGTTGCGCACAGTTAGAATGTGCGATTGAAAGCTTCGAGCTCGAGCCAGTCAGGAAGACTCAATTTCCCGCGGGCATTTCCGCATTCCATTTGACTGGCTCGACACATTCGGCGGATGGGCTCGTCTACGCACTAAGCAAACGCTTCAGAAAAACACCAGTCACTACCGGGCCTGGGAAATTCCAAAAAGTTCCGGCTTCCAGAATCCATGCAAAAACACCGACATCGGTTCCCTTTTGCGAGGTGATGCTTCCTCAGCACGGCAAGCGGAGTTGTTGTTCCGAATGAGCAAGAGTCTCGTCCGAATCTTCTCTTTCTCTTTCCTGCAAGTGCTCTCAGCTGAAATTCGATCTTCAAACCCAAATAAAACACCACTCTCTGCATTTGTATAATATGTTTACCATAAATTTTATTGGATTCCAATCTTGACTACAAATCGAGAACATTCGTAGAAGCTTCAATTGCCGTAAATTGCGCTATGAATCGTGATCGCGACATTGAAATCGGCATTGAGGGCATTCATTGAACCCAAGAGAAATGTTTGAAGAAAATTGTTAGTAAAATGAAAAAAAAAAATTAATTCAAAAATATACGCAATATCAACTACCACTACGCTCGAAATATGTGTCCGACAGGTAATTTTGGGATTATTGGTTTTCTCTAAAAATATTTAAAATTTGGTTTTTTGAAATTTTTCGAAGCTTTTGTGATTTGTTACTGTTTCTCTTTCTTTCTCTTTCCTTCTCGTTTTCTCATTCAATATTGTATTGTTGTACATAAATCAATATTAATATATTATTCCCTAAATATCCGCAACAATGGCGTTGCTTTGATTGTTTGTGTATAAAATGTTGAAGGTTATTTCATTTCCTGAAAATGGTTCGGCATTAAAACGCAGCAAGAACATGTTTGAAGTGTTTGCTTGCAGGTGGGCCATAACGGACGCCTGCTACTGTTTTCCAACCAAAATGCCATCCGGAAGAGATCGTCTCGTAGACAGTAGGCCCGCAAGTGTTAAAACGTAAACGACCGTCTGAATGAAAATGAACTTTAGCAAACAGGTCAATCAAGTCGATTGAATTGAAAATTGAGAATAAGAAAATCAAAAAAAAAGTGCAAAAAAACCTTAAAAAAAGTAATCAAATAAATGTCTGAAAGAATTGTTTGAGTCAAGTCGCGGAGAATCGTTGCGTTGAGTGCGCCGTTAATTGGTCATGGACCAATCGTTCATGCCGAAGGTGTCTTCGTCATCGCACAATGTGGGCATCATCGGTGACAAGGTGTCGCCGATCGTCATCTTCAGAAAGTTTGGCATGCCATTTCGATTCGATTTGTTGTCGTCAAAGTCGTCGTTCAGGAAAGGTGGTGTGCTGACTCTGGCGCTCTCGAAGTTGCCTCTGATGAAATCGCAGTCCCTGTCGCGATCGAACAGGCCACGATCGCCGCTGACGTCGTCCTGTAGTGGAGGCGGTGAGGAAGCCCGCTCGAACAACTCGTACGGTACTTTGTCATTGTTCGGGTGGGCTATCATGCTCATCATTGGATCTTTGCCAGCGTCGGATTTGCCATCGAATAGTCCCGCGTCCGCAATCAAGGGATTCAAGCAGGAGAAGAGATCGTCCATCTGGTCAGAGAGCAAACCATCGTCGTCTATTTCGTCAGGGCTCATTTCGTCGTCGTTGTCAAACACATTCCGCTTGGGGTCATCGTTGTTGCTCTTGAGTTCGCTCCAATTCCGGGCTGATTTCGTGGTGTCGCATCCATCAACCTCCTTCAGCAGGATCTCTGGTGGTCGCGATGGGAATTCATCCTGAACGAGAGGAAAGGTAGAATGTTAGTCATCCGTTTTCGAATCATTTGTGGTTTGGATGGTGGATCGTTTGGAAAATGAAGGAAATCTTTGAATCTGCGCGACCTCAATTATCATCGTCTTAATTCTAAATTGCTTTCCATTCTCCACCCAATTGCTTTCACTTTTCTAATTCGGGAATCATTTCATCGTACAATCCTTTTGGGTCTGTTCAAACGACTGACAAGCGGCATGCAAGAGAGAGCTTTCGCAACGGAGCTTTTGTTGTGAAATTCGATGAAATTTTCATGGGTTTGGATGTTTTCTACGAAAAATGGATGGTTCGAAGTCCGAGATAGGTTATCGAATGAATGTTAGAGCCATCTCAACTCCGTTGCCAACGAATGCACAACCCATCACGTTCAAAACAACGCCTCATGCCCTCGAAATTCGCTCAAGCTGTTGAGTTCAAAAAGTGTCGCCAGTTCAGGCAATTTCCGTGGTGAATGACGGAAGAGACAGGGAATGCACGTGCCAATAAATGTCAGGCGACGTCAATCGACACCAATCGACGTCAATGAAAGACGATGACGACATTGATTGCCATCAAAATGACATGCTTGAGCTTGAGGATGAGGGAGCATTTTGGGTCGAATGAACCTCATGAAGTGCTTTCGGGTAGAATCCCATTTTGATGGAAGATGCGCATCATCGGCAGGGAATGAAATTATTCTGTTTTGGCTGCGAAAAGCTCCTCAGAGGACCCTTGCTGCATTCATGTCAGTTAGAGCTGTGGGAGGTGAGCTGGCTATAGCCAAGACCAGGGGTGCTTGGAGCTTTTTCCAGTCTCGCCGAGAGAGAGAGAGAGAGAGACTCTCGTGCAACCAAGTAGGTAATGAGTGCGAGAGTGAAAGCTCTCAGTGCCACCAGGATCGAGCGAATTCGCTGCAGACACATCGCTGAATTTCAGACCCATTTTCACAACGTAGCAAATTTCAACTTGGGACAGGGCGCCCACAGAGGGGCCCATCAGACACTCACCTTTCCACCAACTTACGAATCGTACGAGAAAACGATGACAGACACACCAAAAGGAAAGCACAGGGTCGGAGAATGAAACACAAGTTTTTTTGTTTTTTTTTGTTCGTTTTTTTGTGGAAATCATTTTTCATTTTCTCGCTTATATTTTGCAGTTGCCATTCAAATTGTTGTTGTTTGTTGCTGCTGTGTCGACTGCATTCCAGAATTACTCCAGCTAATTTGAATAGTTTGAATTGTAGTAAGTTGTGGTGATTATAATAATTACGAAAAATTCTTGCTTAAAACTACAATTATTGCGTATTTCACAATGAATGTTTTTTTTTCTTCATAATATTGATTTTTAATTTAAAAAATTCTTGCGGTTACTTTATTTAAATTGTATTTGAATTTGCATGTTTCTTTTAAGAGATATTCGTCAGTATTTTTGTATTTTTATTGCAAGATTGAAAATCTTTAGCCATTCTTGAACATCTGAATATGAAATATGAATATGCTGAATATGAATATGTTGAATATGAATAGAATTTAATTTGCGATAAAAAAAAATTATTCTAGTTTTCTTGAAAAATTTTCCCATTTTTATTTAAAACTTTTCTTTTCGAACAACGAAAGTTGACACTTTGTCGTCGTGTTTGCTTTCGTTTTGTTCTCGATCGGTTGTTTGTTTGTGGCATCGATGTTTCGTAATTTGTATTTTTTTGTATTTTGTGTGTTATTGGAGGTAGCTCAAGTTATTGTTTTTGTTTGTTTGTTTGTTTGTTTGTTTTGTCTCCTAAAAAAATTGTCTATTTTTTTTGTTTTAAATATTTCATCACTTTCTCTGCGTTTTGTTGGATTTGAATTGAATAAACATTTCATTTAAAAAATTTCTCTTATTATTTTTTCAATTTAGTTAAATATAATTTTTGTTAGACATTCTCTGTTTGTGGGTTGTTGTTGCTTTTGTCCTATTTTGATTCGATTTGTATAAATATTTTCTGTTTATTTTGAGGTAATGAGGTAATGACAATTGTCTATGATTAAAATTCATTCTAAATATTGGATTAATTATTTTATTATTTTGACTATTATTTTTCTCTGTAAATTCAATATTTACGAATAAATATGAATATTTTAATTTATTTAGATTTTTTTAATAAGTTTTTCATTTGTTTTAAATTTGCTAGAAAAATTCTTCTCTAAAATTTTCTGTGTGATGAAGCCCAAGCAGGAATCCATCAGATGGGAGCCACCGGTGGATTTCCGCCCGGGTGGTTAATTCATTACTGGGTGGTTATTTAATTAAATTGGATTTATTGATTGCATTGTATATATGTAGAATAGGTCTGTGTAATTTGATTAGTTTAAAATATGTCAACGACCGAGGAGGACCCTCTGAAGATAACTGCGTAAATATGCCGGTAACGGGACGGTGGTGGCTTCTATGACGCGCATGAATAATGTCCCAAAGGGCAATTCGTTGGAAAAGGAACCTCGAGCTCTGGTTGAGCCCAGGACCGGCCCGTCGAGAAAAGAAACAAACAAACGTATTTGTCTATCAAATTTTTGTTCAAAAAGTTCAACAAGATATTTTGTGAGGTTATTCGGTTATTTATGCTAGACTTCTGATGACTCTGCCGTTCTCTTAACATCGAATTAAGCTTTTCTCCTAAATCTTTATTTACAAAACTACTATTCTAGATCGTCATTCAGTTGGACTTACAATAATTGCCCACGAATTTTGCATTGAGATGAAGAACCATTTGAAAAACGTTCCAAAGGCAAAAACACACGCGCAAGAAAAAAAAAACAAAATAATTTCAAATTAAAAGGAAATTCTCGGTATTTCGTCGTATTCAGTTCTTTGGTTCGATTTTCACAGAAAAAAAATTTTGTTTCGAAAATAAAGGAAAGGTTGATTTCTTCTCTTTTTCTTTTTTCTTCTTTTTTGTATCAAAAAACAATTTCAACCAACTTTTCTAATTGCTGTCTTGTGGGTTCTCTCAAGTTCCAAGAATATTTTTCGTTATTTTTTTTTCTCTTTTTGTCATTTCTCAATCTTTCGTCGACTTTCGGTTCCGGAGAAATGTCTAATTTCGAAATTCAATCAGTCTATTTGACATGTTCGACCATTTTGTTTTTGCATTCAGCACAAAATTTCAAATGACGATGCTCATGCCCTCGAACGGGAAATGTCGGTATTTTCGATTCGAATTAAAAAAATTCTAAATTATTTCAGTCCATTGTGTATCCAACATTTGCGATGGATAACCTTTCCAGATAGACGTTTTAATAAGTAAATTTTGGATGATTTTGGAATCAAAAGCTGAAATTCGGTGGATTCAGTTCGGGAAAGAAATCGATTATTGAATGGAGGATACACTGGAGGGAAGATAGGACGTGGCTCATTCGTCACCAAAGCATGCTCATTTGCTCAAATTGGAGACGTTTTTTTTCTCATCGCCAAAGGGTTTTGAAAGTAAAGCTCTAGAAGAAATTATACGAGAAAATTTGAAAACAATTTTGAAAAAAAATGTAATGAAAATGTAAAGAAAATTTTCAAAATAAATTTTTCGGAAATATTCCTCCGAAATTGACGTTCCTTAAGGCATATCTAAGGCAAATGAAAATGACGATTATTTCGACAAAAAATGTGTATTATTCTTGTTAACAGAAGAAAATTAAGGCAATAACATGAAAATCCTTGCTGGCTGCTCCTCTCTCCCCACTCACCACGTCTATTCAAAATCTATCACAGCTTTTCATAGCAAACATTCTAACGACTCTCGCCACAGCTCGCTTTGATCTCAAATCAAATGAGAACATTTCGATATTCGCTCGACTTGCTCCGAAGTCCAGTTGGATTTTAAAAATTAAATAAAAAACAGTTTAGGCAACGCTTCTTCCGCAAGTCAGTTGCCATTCAGCTGTTTGCCTCCAAAATAAATTAACAAAAAAAAAACATTTTTTCTCATTTCACAAACGATCCACTAATTTCTTTTTCGAAATTATTTCTTTTCAATTTTTTGTGGATAAAATTTCATAAAATTTCATAAAATTTCAACATTCAAAAAAAAGTTTAATTGAATCTATTAATTTCTGTTGAACAATAATTTAACTGAAGGATGGCCATTCATGAGAGCTTCGGCCAGAGATCGATATCCGGCTGAAGAACAGCGCGTCGACTCGGCTCGATCGAGCATTTCGGTTGTCATTTTTTCTTCCTCTCACAAGAAAATATAATTTAATTAATTGATTTCCATCTTGCATTGTTTCTTTATTTAAATTAATTTTTTTGTTGTTTTTAATTTATTTAAATATATTACTTTTCGTAGACTATTCGTATCTGTATGCTTACTCATGCTCCTCTAACAATTATTCTATCATATAATTTAGTAGTTACTTCAATTGCGTATTGCTATAATTTATAATTTTCAATTTGTTTATATTTTTTTCTTGTATTTAATTTTGTTTCTTTTGTGTTTATGTTTTTTTATGGTTTTTAATTTATTTAAATTTTTTGTTTTTT
>JANSTV010068362.1:0-11009 GCA_027564135.1 Lestremia cinerea
TTGCTGCGTTGGTACGCTTTGTTCAGCTGGAGCCATTAACCATCAACTAGCACACTTAATATTTATGATTTCTTCTGGTTTTCCCGTATTTTTTCCTTCTTCTTCTTCTTTTACTTCGTCGCGTTCACTTCTTCTCAATCCAACAGGCGCAAAAGGGGGATTTCGTTTTTGGATCTCATTCGGAAATTGAATTCATCATTTTATCATCATCATTGAAGGGCAACCAACAACAAAAACATCGACGATAACGATGACGGAATAAACGACGACGACGACGACGACGACGCTGATGTTGTTTGTTTTATTTGTTTGAGATAGTGTTTGTTCAGCACATGGAATTTTCATACACGGAAAATTAAAATATATATTCCCTTAGAATGCGTATGCGATGGCACATATCCATTACCGCAATGTGCCTCTTCTGTTTGAGTTTCGTATCGACATTGAGCCCATCGCAAATACTGTGAATCCATCTCTGGTTCAAAAGCGAATTAATGCTAAGAAAACGGTCTGGTTTTTCAATTTTTCGTTTGAAAAATGCCACTGAATTTCATTGAGTGAATGACATTGTCCCACTCACACCAACCGTTTCATTTCGATGGTAGATGGATCAAGGGAGACGCTTTTCGAAACAGATTTACAAAGAGCACCATTTGTGAGTGGCAATCAACTAACACCCATTTTGATTAATCAATCTTGCTTAACTTTGTCGCATACAATAAATGGACTAATTCCATTTTGAATTGCCGCAACTCGTTCGATTTTCACACTGTGTGTCCTCCTGTCATTGTTTTACCTTGGCCGATGTGACCCAAATTTTTCGATGTGATTTCGAAGAGTTTTCGGAAATTGCATGCGCACACACAGACGGCAATCAAGTGAAGAATGATTTTCCGAACAATTAAAGTGGGCATTATTGCCGAATGATTAATATGAATTTGATGGCTGTCGCCCGTCGTCAATCCCAACAAAACAGACAATAAATCGTTAAGAACGATTTTTTCGGCGTCGAAATCGTTGTTAGTGCTGTTGATTCCGGTGTAATTCCTGTTCATGATTTTGATTCTGAAGAATATTCCATTCACCTTCACCAAGAATGACATTGTGCAAGGTGATTTGATGATTTTTTTTTTCCGTTTTTTTCTCTCTCTCCCTCTCTCTCTCTCTTTTCGAATTATTCCAACAATCACTGGGTAATTTACAATCAACGTGAATATAATATTCTGAAGTGAATGAGCAAATTCACCGAAATTACGGCGATGAATGGTGGTTTTTGTGTGTTACCCCGCCGTTGATGAGACGGCATGGCAATCAATTCAACAAAAGACGGAAATATCTTGCCGAGTTTCGAATGTGTTGGATTTTTGTAATCATCGAATGACAATACATACCGATCATGAGTAAAGCAGCGGTCAAATGGGATGTTGGCGGTCCTGCGAGCCCAGTAGCGCCCAATGCGGCTCCACCCAATGCACATGCCACACCGCCAAGTGCAACAACAGCGATGACAGCTCTCAATGGTGGTCCGGCAAACCATTGTCCGCAGCATCCTTTACCCGAACGCTCTGACGGTGATCTGCAAGTTGGAAAAGAGAAGCAAAATTTGAATAAGCGGAAATAACACGGAAAAAAAGAACGAATTGTCAACAAAATATTCAATTTGTAATTAAAACAATAGCTTGTTGTTGCGAATAAACAATTTGGTTGCAATTCCTGCTGGGCCGTATGAGCCAAAGTGATTAAATGGGATTTACATGGCCATCGGGATGGCTAAGTCAACCGATGAGTCATATACGGCAAATAAATATCAACGGCATTTCTATGTGTTTGCCACAGACCAAATAATAGACTATCATTGTGACAATAGTAAATTAAAACAAACTCTATTCCGGGGTGGGTAGGGCAAGAGGGGCGCGCGGAATCAAGTGGAAGAGAGCGTACAATTTGGTGAGCATCGAGCAACGGCATACAACAAAGAGCGGCAAGAGATAGAGCCATGTAGAGAGATAAACGAAATAGAAAAAACGCCCACATTCACACACACACACACATACAGACACACACTCACGTATACACATTGAGCTTCATGAAAAGCCAAAAAACATTAAACTCAAACTAAATTGCTGAAACATAATAATCTCTGGGCTGGTTTCAGATTGTACGCTATTCGGAAAACGGTTGTCGGCCGGTTGCATAGGAAATGCAACGACAGCACGACAATAATGACGACGACATTGTTTGCATAGTAAAATAGACATATCCGAAGGACCCAAAAGTTGAAAACTTTATAATGCCATTTAAGCACACATATTACCGGAAAAAATTTCTCGCACCAACTCTCTACCGGTTAGCTTACACACACACACACACATACAAACACACTTGTGCAAACGCGCCGACAAAGGCCCAGCACATCCACTTGACTCTGTCCCGGTTACTAGGCGTCCCACATCCCCACTTATTCCACATAAAATCTAATAAAGTAATGTTTAAAATCCGAAAACTAATTTTATTATTTAATAAAATGAACCGAATTTAACCTCAAGCACATTCATCTACGCTCTACGGTGGCTCCATCTATATCCGGTATACGCGTATATGCATGAATATTGTTGAAGCGCTGGATTAATATCATTTATTTCATTTGCTCTTGGGATGATGTCGATGAGCAAGAGTCAAGCAGGCAATGATAGCAAGGAGTTTTGCAGTCCATTTCGATAAAAGCCATCATTGGCTTCATCAACGTCACCACAGAAGCACACATACATTCATCTTATATACGATTGGATATTCATCAATTAACCTTGGAGTCAGTCTCCATTCATTCTTGCCGCTAACCAGCGTAGGATTTGGCGGAAATTCGAAATTCGAGAAAAATCCACAAAATTTCCCTCGAAATGTTTTAGAGTGTTCGCCAATTTCGACAAAGCCCCCCAAGTGAACTCTCATTCGGTTGCGTTGTAAACGGAACTTTTAGCGTAGCTCAATTCCTCCAAACGAAATAACAACCTCGATATTCAAATCACTCTAATCCAAAAGAGATAATAAACCAGAAAATGTTAAATATTACACATTTGCACATGAGCATGTTGAAATTTTCATCAAACAATTTTCATATAAAATTGAAATTAGTTTGTGTGTTATTTCTCGATTTGAAGGTGATGGGTAGCCGAGTACGAATGCTGGGACGGCAACGTCGCAGACGCCGTATTCAAAATGCGAGCTGATAGAACGATTGTAGAGGATTTGTGAAATAACATTCAGCCATGATGTACATTGCGAACAACCTCCCGAAAAACTTTGTTTATTTTTCGCGAAACCATTTTCGCCAAGCAGAATGACTCGATAACATTATCTGAATGTCGAGCGTTGCATTCTAAATAATAGACACACTAGCGGAATTTGCCATAATTAAAGTCAAATCAAAATGTGTTTTGGTGTGTGTTGCCCGTGTAGCAGTCAGTTGTCGTCGTCATTATGTGTGATTTTGTCTGACAGAATATTTTTCCATCTTTTTCGCTTTTTTGCATTTCGGGGCAGACGGCCAAGCTTTCGCAATTTGATATTTTTGATTTGGATTTTAATTTGCTTGCATTTGTCCGAAATAACAAATGAATGATGATTTCGAATGCATGTCGCATTGTAGATTTTTATTGTTATTACAATAACCGGTGGAGGCTTGCAATTGGCTCGTTTCATTTTAATAATTATCGTGATGTCGTCCCGAAAATTCTCATCATTTTCATTATAGCCATGAATTGGTTCGGTCAATGCTCAATGAATTTTTTAAATTGTTTTCTTTCTCTTTTTTTCATTTTCGAACAAAACAACTCACTCGTACTGGCACGACAATGCGAGTACCGAACGCAAAAAAAAAAAATCATGAGAGAATTTTGAAAATTGGTTCAATGTGAGGAATAAATTGTGGAAACGAAAAAAATAAAATGAAAAAAAAAAATAAATAAATTGTTGAACGGAAAAATTCAAATGAATTCCAAACAAAACAATCACAATTCCGACCGAAATGGAATACAATTGTCGAATAGACACTGAAAAATAACTTTATTTGGATTTGCGATTGCGATTTATGTGAAGTTTAGTCATTTCAATGGCACACATAATATTTCGTGCTGGTGGCTCATGTTCTATGCCCGAAAAATGCGTGAAAACATGAACACTATCGAGTGAGAATGATTTCATGGAATTTTAAATTTTCTCGATTGACTTTGTTTGGCCCGCATCGATGACAGTTGAATCGTGATCATGAACGAACTGACCTCGATTCCGGTACACCCCCTCCAAAGAAATTGGACAGAGTGACGGTTATGTGCGCGTCGACCAAAGGGACGAGCATTTTTTGTTCGGTTCGAAATTATTTTTAATTAAACACCAGATGGCCGATGCCAAACCGGAACGATTCTCGTTGAATAACCTGACGTGTGTTTGCACACAGTCATTCAGTTATTGCATAACATTTTCATTTGCGAATGTCCTCAATCAAACCGGGCAAATATTCACATTTGATGTTTTGCTGGCAGATCGAAAAAAAGGGCACACACAAGGGCACACCGAAGCAGACAAAAATTCATGATGGTCATTCACTTGAAATTCTTTGGATAATTATAACGTCCATGTTTCATAATTAAAGGCAACTATTCGGGAATGAGGGGAACAGAATGAGTAGGAAGGTGAGGGGAGACAAATTCTGTTTGACGTTTCACCGAGGAAATGCCATAACTCTTTTGCAAGGCATAACCATTTCATTTAATTAAAACTCAACCGTTTGCTTGTTAGTCCAACGGAAATATTCGGTTGTTGATGAACACATCGTCGTCAAAACAACCGGGGAAAACGGCCGTAATGAACGCAAAATGGAAAATGAGCCATCGACAAAGCCGAAAATGACCAAACCAAGAACCGGCCCATTTTCACACCAACACCAACGCCGTTGATGAAAGATAAAAATTATTGCGTGTTCATTAGATTAAGCTCACTTTAATTATATTATTTATTGCTATGATTGTCGGGGCATTTTTTTCCTCTCTTTCTCTCTCGGCCAGCGTTTTCCATTTGTAATTATGATAACAGAAATAGATGACGCGCAACTTGTATTACCGTTTTGCTGTGCGGCGATATCAAACGAACATTGTTCTGCCAGCGATAACATATTTTTCGAATCGGCTACGGTTTGTGTACAAACCGCCACCGCTGTAGGGTGTGGAACATCCGAAAAATCATAATTCAGATTTTTATATTTCCTCCATTCGAAGTGGGTCATTGATCAATAAAGATTCATTTCTGTTGATAAAACATCAATTTGATTTCTTGCCCGGCCACCGCCCCACTCTCGCCCGTCAAATCCGGCTGCTTTCAAAATGTGCTTCCGCCAAACAATGGGATGGTTTTGCCCAAGTCGCTCACCACTCACATTTTGTCATGTCGGCTCAACGAAATGTGTATTTAACAACCCCGGTTGGTGGAGATTGATATTGAATATCTTAAAACTGACCCGACTGATGAAAAGCGATTCTGTTGTTGTTCTTGTTTTTTTTTTCGCTTCGCCATTTTGACCATTTCGTTGTTATATGGAAATATGTTGACGTGTGGAAAAGGGTGCGACGCGAGACTTTGTCACACAAACACACGGCAACCTTTCCCCAATCGAGTCGGTCACATTCTGATTGGATTATTTCCGATTAAATTTTGACAGGACGCTATTTTCGCATTTCGAAGCGAAACCGATTACAGCATTGATCTGAAATAGCTCAATTGGATCATGCACATCAAATGTGCATTCATATTCATTTGGCTGTCATTCATTATTCTCGAAACGCAATACGCAAAAAGCAACCAGCTCAACGAAAAATTTAAAAACGAAAACAAAAAGAGGAGAAAAAAAACTATTATTGGCATCATGAGATTGTGTGTCAGGGTCGGCGATACTTAACAAGTGTCGCACAGCTCATAAGAAATCAACTAACATTGAAATAGTTCTGTGTGCTTGAATTATTGCAGCAACAACGTGCGACGATGACGACAACAGAAACGTTGTCGTTGTTGTCGTCGTCGTCATAGTCGTACGTACTACACATGCTTATTATAATAATAGTAATCATAAGTGAATAGCAAACATTATCAATGGCTATATATAGAGGTTGCTCTGACGACAGGTAGCTTCATTAGCTAGGTCGATTGGACAATGTCACACATATGTTTGGATAGAATGTGGAATGTGAGCATTTTCGCCAAGATTTTCAAGACGCAATTCACATGCATACGCTCACAACGGCATGTACGCACTGATTTGATTCTGAAGCATACCCAAATGCAAACAAATATTTTCACATTGAATTGAATTATGTAACATGTGATGACGACGATTCGATTAGATGTGTGGCTGTTATGCATGCATGTCATGTGTTTGATTTGGTATCAAAAGGCCGCGTGCACTCACACAATTGGGAATTCTCTGATAAAACAAGTCAAGGATATTCGACATTTGATTGTCGATTCGGACGATGGGAATCACTTGTCTTCGACCGAAACGAAGGAGACGAATGGACATTGGTTGGTCATTTGTGATTCAACGTCATTATCACCGTACGCATGAATGCTAATGTCAATCGACTGTCAGCACCATTGATGTTGTTGTTAATGTTGTTTTTATTTTTTTTATTTTGAAGAGATGCGGTAACACTGAGTTCTTCCCAAAACGAACGAAAACGAAGGAAAACAAACGCAACAGAAACAGAGGAGCGATGAAATGAAAACAAATTTACTCATTAACGATTTCATCACCGTTTCAATACATTTTTATCGGTTGATTGATGCCGTTTTTCCATACACCGTGTCGGCTGTGCCACTTATGAAATAAGCAAATGAGAAAATTATATCCCCGAATGGTGTTGGTATGGCATTTTTCAAGACACTTTTCGCATCAAATAATCAAGTATTTGTTCAATGGAATTGTTTATTAATTCGTTAAATATTCAAATAAACGATTGAACAGCATTATGCTGGAGTGGATGACTGACGTTGCGCTTATGAGTTTTTTGTTTCTTTCTTTGCGTTGTGTTTTCGATTCGTTGTCGTCGTTGTTGTTGTATTCGTTTTCGTAATACTAGTTGCCGCGCAAATTGCATTGAATAGACGCGTGAATGCGCTAAATATTGTTCGGCTCGGGTTTTTTCCTCTCTTTCCCTCTTCCAACCATCACATTTGTCGAATGGAAATGAGAGGCGAAAAAGAAAAAAAAATATCGCACAATTATTGATAATTCACAATAAATCGGTTGTTCGAACCAAATGAAAAATTGATGTTGATTTATTGCATGGCATGAACATTGTTTGATAGTCGACGGCAGCACACCATTTGCAAACAAAAATGCATGAAAGCATTCACAAGTGCCGATATGACCTCTTGTTATTGACAAACACATTCAGATGATTCTAAATGATGGATCGCAAACGCAACACAACGACAAGCATCATCGTTTCGATAATGATTTTGCGTATTTGCTCAAACTGAAGGGCGAATCTCCAATGGCATTGAACGCACTTGAAACTGCGTTCAATTATTTGAATTCAATTCAAGAGTGAATTCGAGAGTGAATTCTCGAGAAAAGCTCATCGAAATGACTTTCCGAACGACTTGATCCGCACGCACATACTCCCAAGTGCTGCCGCAAATCCACATTGAGGTGTGCAGCATCACTTAACATTAAGTGGATTTTAACGAATGGCTTTCACCCAACATGAAATTCGATCAGAGAAATTTATTAAAAGTGAATTTGGGATAATACTCGGAGATTCACCCTTTCGGTGATGGAAATAAATTGGATTAGACGGGATGTTCGGAAATCCCATCCCGAAATATGATCTTGTAAATATGATTAAACTGAAATTACCAATGTTTTTTTTTCTGGCTTCGTCCATTAATTTTTTTTTCTGTTGCTTTCGTAGCGTCACTTCTCTCATTACATTCGTCATTCCACGGATGCGATGCCATTAAAACCGTTTTCCATTTCGTCACTCAGCGGAATTACACAACCAACATTATTTAGACACATCGCTCAACAATGCCAACATTAAGTTATTTCAATTCAATTAAAATAGATTATTTACTTAGTTAATTTGGTTGCGATTTCCATTCGCGAAAGGGACGACGATGATAAGGGAGGTTTCAGCCCATTGCGCCGGGAATGTGCGGTTTGAAGTGCGAGTGAATGTGTGTGTGTGTGTGTCGCGTGCACAGTCAATGTATTTTGCCATTGTTGAGCCAACATAAATGCATGCATGCATCTTTCAAAAACGGAAATTTAATTTTGTTTTATCGTTTACGAACTCCCTTCGTCGCACACACACACCCACACACGCTTCCACACATTCAGACAAACATAGCGACACACATATGTGGAACGTGTGCCTGATGCCTCAGAGTGCAAACACATCAAAAAAGTCAAAACAGGCAATATTGCATAATGCACCGAAGCTCATGGCTTTTTGTTGGCGCAAAATTTTGTTTATGAAAATGCACATTGCAAATGCAAAACACAATAAATAACAAAATTGGATTTAATTTGTTTGCTTTTTAAATAAAAATTACTCGTTCAATATTTCCTACAAGGATACACATTTACGATGATGGTGCTGATGAGAATGATGATGATGATGATGATGATGATGATGATGATGATGATGATGATGACGCTGTTGCGGCTGCAGCAGTGCCAATTTGAAATGCAATTCATTGTAAAAACTGAATATAAAAGGCGCAACAATAGCACTTTGAAAATCAGATTTTCAAAATGCGCTTAATAGCTCGTTATAATTAATGATGATTACTATGAATATTTATGCATATTGTCAATTCGTGCTTGAAAGTGATTCAGTTACATCAATTCAAGTTCAAATCATTGATATTCGCATAGACATTCGTCTGGGATGTGTGTCAATCAATATTAATGATGCGGTATGGTCTTCTCGGGACGAGACAGCTCGGCTGTCCGTCGTTCCCTGTCATTTTTTCTTCTTTCTGTTCATTCTCTTCGTCATCGCCGTCATCGTAATCGACACAGCATTTAATGATTTTCAAATGGTTAAATCGCCATGCACGTGCTCGTTAATTACAAATAAACCGATCTGCTTTGTTTTTATTTCTTTTTCTCTCCTCTTTCAGACTCATTCGATCTGGCAAATATGCGCACATCAAATGAATTCGCTGAATGACAAGACAATTTCCATTTCAATTCATTTCGAAACGATCTCAATGGCAATCAAATTAATATTCATTTAATGTAGACTTTCTATCAAAATTATCGAAGTAGAAAGATTCACCCAGCCGCCAACCGCATGCTAACCCCCCGTTCTCGTTTCGCCTAGCCGATAAGTCGCACTCCAACACATCCCTTCATTCATGTTAAATAATGCATGAATAATTTTAACCATCTTATCACTAAAACAAATAAGAATAAGTAATTTCCTTTTCGTATAAATGTCGAGCTGTGGATGAGTTAGTGCCGGTTGGATTACATTCGAAAACTCACTTACAACTTTTGAAGGACTCCCAAAACTGACGACTGTCTTGGAGTCTGGGCAAATATTATTAAATCGAATAGATAAGAATAATTGATTGTGCAATTTATGATTGCACACAAGTCAAGATGCCTGAGTGCGATGTTGAATAAGAAAGTGAGCATTCGTTCAACAAATAATTTTCCATCCAACATTTCGCTTATGTTTCAAGTTCAACTCATTGAGGGAAAATGTTTGAGATGAAATCGACTGAAAAATATGGATTTCGTTTTGCGCAAATCGACTAACGAATGCACCAACCCACCAGCCAGCCAGTCGACAAAACGAATTGAATGGAACTGGAAGAAGATGAGATGAAAAGAAAAAATGTATAAAGAAATTGGTTAAAGCGAAGACAGGAAAAACCACAATGGGTAATAATTTTCAGTAGATTGGTTCTTTGGTTGGCAATCGACAACAAACATTGAACCACAACAAATGGCCAATAAAAGCGATACGGAAGAAATATGATTGGAATAGAAGGAGAGAGAAAGGAAAAGAGAAACAGAGAGGGATAAAAATGCTATCGAAATTGATCCACCTTGAAAATCCACTTGAAATGTTCGTTTGGGAAGACATTTAATGGTCCAAAACGTTCGTGCTTGAACAATAATCAAGAAATTATCAATAATTTTCTTTCGATTGGCATTTTTTCGTCTATTTCAGCGTTTTATTGGATGGTCATTCCTGTTGCTGAGCTGTTGCACCATTGACCCCGATCGGATGATTAGAGTTGAAAAGCAAAGTTCAACAAATACGATTCAATGGGCTTAATGATGATGTACGTATAGGAGCAAGTATGTGTGTGTGTGAGTGTGTGCTTGTGTGTGTATGCAATACATAGCGGTAAAGTAGCACGCATTCTTCCATACGAATCTCAACTGTAATTTATCATATTTGATGGTCGATATTTTTTCGGTTTTTTCTCGGCTATTTCTATTCTAGCGGACGGGCAGTAGAAAGAATGAAAAACAATATCATCTGCTAAGCGATGTATGAATGAATACCCCTCCTGGTATCGGTCACGGATACCGCACACTCATAAATAATGACCGTTTTCGAATGCCATAACGAAAACTATTCGTGAGATGGTGTAGTCATCGTTAATGGTTAAGCAAATATCCAATGGGATATTCGAACGAACGAACGATTCCACAAAGACATATCTTACCGAATGACCAGTATGGCAGTCACCCAGCGAGAGGAACTATGGCTCTTTAAATACGCATTTTTTATGTGCGTTGTTCGCCTTATCTTGAACATTTTTCTTCACGACGTTCATTCGGTCGTATCTGCTGGTGGTTCATGTGGTCAACAACAATCGACTATTTGGTATCATCGCTAGGAAATTCGTTTAGCTGGTATTGTTCTCTACGCATAATTCACATAGAAAATCCACATCAGCACACTACCACCGGTACACACCGGGACCCAGAC
>JANSTV010068373.1:0-11009 GCA_027564135.1 Lestremia cinerea
CATTTCTCAATTGACTAAAAATAACCCGAAATGGAATGGCTTCATTTGCTGGAGCTGCTTTTCTTGTTGTTATTGTCGCTGTCGCTGACGGCACTGCGACTGGTTGTGGTTGGGAAGCGATTGCTTCCGTTAAATGTTGACACTCGGCGATTCAACTCGATTGTTGATGGCAGCGCGATGATTTGTCTCAGCCCCCAGGTCGGCCGATCATCGATCGAGGGGCACATCAAATTGCGATTATCGAATTACATTTCCATTAGGAATGAAATCAATTCAAATCAAATCAATCGACCACCGAGTTGTTTGCACTTTATTGCAAATTGGTTTAGTAATCAATGCTAATAATTGGATGATAAAAATATCGCACGCGCGAAACAATTCGGAACGACGAAACCCATGACAGTGACGAGGGTCGCGACTGCGAAGCCAGTCCAGTCGATTTGCTGTTAATTAACGTAAAACCGAAAAGATGACCAGCAGAATGAGTGTGGCTGAGAGCGTCTATAAATATCGATAGTGGACTCGATGTTGGGTGTCATGACTGATGATGGGTCGGACACGTCACGAGACGACAATTAGTTTTGTTGTTTATTTTTGGGTGCGCAGGTACGCGCTCGAAATGAGCGAATCCACAGGCGTTGCATCGCCGTTAAAGTGCAGAATATACGCAACGCGTTCAAACGAACATTCTCAAATAGAAGCACTTTCACTCGTCGATTGAATTTTGTGGCTCGCATTCGGGCGCTATTTTTAGCCCTTGGCTTCATTCTCGATTTATTGCAATCGCAATGATCTAACCGACGTTCGATTCAATTTACATTTCCTCAGCCATTTCAACGCATCTTTCCTCGAGTCTCTCACGCCATTTGACATTTTGCCCAGCATTAATCACTTGTGCATATTTTGGCAAATGGAATATGAATATCGATTTTTGCCGTGCAGCCATTGGCGACTGCATTTGGCATTGAATCTGCCGTTGAGGAAATGCATGGTACCATGTGGGAGCCACGCAATTGCTATCGCGCATATCGATTTCAGCACTGGAAAGCCATATCACATGGCATCAATGGGGCCAAGGACGTTCGTCTCAAACGCTCATCCACAATCCACATAACGGATCGTCACTTCGTTGATCAACGATACAATTACGTAAATTCTGTCTGCAGACAGTCGGTCGTCGCCAGTGGATGGATTGTGATTTTTCATATTCGACACAAAGCCGCCAGCCCAGATTACAACGAGCCACCTACGATGTCACCTACGCGCTGTCATTTGACGTTTGCTCTGATTTGCTAGCTATTCGCATTGATGAAAATGGAAAGCCACTTGGTCGCAAAGATGTCTCATTTCTTTCTGGTCTTTCCACCGCTCACGCTTCCACAGTCGGTTTCGCCGGCACAATTCGGATGATGAAATTTTTTGTATACATTTTTTCGGTCATGCGCGCCAAACAGCACAACGTGCACGGCATGCATTCGAGCCAATGTGTGCAAGTCGTGTTATGCCGCTGGAATGATGATGGACACCAATACATTCATACACACACAAACACAAACACAGACTCGGAGAGAAGCGCGAATTGTCAAAAAGCCGACAACGTGCTCAAGCCGCCATGGTATCGGTGGTTCTCCAATTGGCGTCGTGTATGTATGCGTGTCTATGTGTGTCGATCTGTTCATGTGCGATTCGTATGAATTTCTGACTGACGGTTGTAAGTTCAGTCTTTCACTCGTTTGGATGACGCAATTCTACAGAGTATTCCCTCATGTTTGTCGTCATTAATGTGCGAATCATGTTAGATCTCGAATTGGCTGGCGCGTCGTGCGTATTGCATTTCGAGCATGCTTGATTTTGAATTGAAAAACCGGCAAAGTTATGGGTCGTGACTTCAACCAATTTCGCGAATTAATAAATCGCTCTCTGATTTTCATTGGGCGTTCGATCGTTTTGTCTTGGCTATTCTCGCGGAAGCACATGGCGTTCGGCGAACCGAATCGAAATGCAAAGAAGCGAAAAAAGACTACCAAACGAAAAAAGCAAGAAAAAACGGATGAATCATCGTGAGTGTTTCCATCTGTGTGAATGAATAGCAGCAACCGGCCAATTCAGAAACCGGTACGCAGAACAAAACGAGTTTTCGGCGTTGCTGCTCGGTCAGGGCCCTGTCTTCAAGGTGACCATTTGCATGGCGATAAATCATTCGATTGCCGGTTGCCGGATGAAAAATCAACAAACCAAATTGAAGGAGAAAAAAATGTTCGATTTAGTGGCGACGAACAATAATCCTCAAGAAATCGATACGCGCACACGTCAGACGTTGGTTTGAGTTCATTTCCCTCGAGTCATCCGAATGTCCCAGTCATGAAGTACAACCAAACCGGTCGATAATCTTTCCATTATTGAAATAATACAATTTGCTGGCAGTAAAAATGCCGGCTGTGATTGTCGTCGTTGCCTCCGCGTCTTCGCATTGCCGGGCGCTTGATTTCGATTTGTCGCTTGGCGATCACAGTTCGCTGAAATAAACAAATTTCTCGTTTGAAACATAATGTTCAATACTTCAAACTCGCGCCGGGCATTGCGTAACAATTCGGTGAATTCCCATTCGACGAGGAATTGATGATGGTGCAGCTGAAGCGAATTGAGCAAATGGTTCTCGTTTGATTCAATCGGCATTCTTGGCTGGCGATCAACAATCGTCATCGAACTATCGCATATGTCTTTTTGATCTAAACAAATCACGCTGATATTTTGAGACTGAACAGCGAATTTTCATGTGCTCGATGACGATGCACGTCACAAAGGTCTTTGATTATCTATTTTGTGACCATTTCGATAATTTTTTGTTTCTCGTGCCTTTCTCTCCTTTGGAAGCGGTTGATAAGCAGCTGTAATTGATTTCACTCGTTGAGGTCAAGACAGTCAATGGCTTTCATCGGGTTCACTTTCCGGGGGCTTATTCGCGGCCAAAGCCCTAATTAAGCCGATTCTCTTCGCAATGACGTTGTTGGAGCAACTCGTTCACTGTATTGCATTGCAGGCCGATGTGACCCAAATCGACTACTTTGAAAAATGATTATGAACGACCGAACGATAATGATACCGATCGATTGTTATTACGGATGAAACCGCCAATCTGATTTCAACCCAATAATCAGAGAATAATTACTTGATCGGTCAATAGCCGAGAGCATGGCCACCCACCCAACGTAATTACCATCGCGTCGGCTCTTCCAACAAATGATGCGGCTGTGACAAAACAAAATAAAACGAAAAAAAAAATTGAAACGGTTTTTTGCTCCAAACGATTCGTTTTATCGCATCTGACTTCCCAAATCTACTCACTCATTGAAATTCCAAGCGATTTCTTTGTTCACCTAGCAAAACGGAAATAAAATTTATTTTTTATTTTTGGCAAGCGGAAGATTCGAAACGTTTCAAATTAAAGCTCGTACGTGGGGTCAGTCGATAACGATAAGTCACATGTGAGCTCATCGACATTGTTGGGCTTGTGACGAGGAGCGAAATTTCTTTTGTGGAATCGCGAGATTTCTATTTTAATTTTTTTTTTTTTTTTTCATTTGCGTTCAAAAATATTCAGACAGATTTAGAGACACTGCAACGTATCGCTGAACATCATCGTCATTGTTTACCCGGCAGCGTTAATCAGACGGATCGCGCCATTGAGAATCTTTTTGACAATGACGCCACTGGCTACGCTCGTCAAATACGCAGTTTGTGGACTTCGATTCTGTTGATTTCCATTCAAGAGATTTTGTAGACTTTCGTTAGCCCGTGGCCATGTCAGCCACTGGGATTACTTTTCACGTTCAGTTGCAATCGCATTGATTGATTGCACTGATGTTCTAAAGGCCAACTAACCGATAGCGCAAACATAATCGATTGATAAACACAGAATCAGTTTGACGTTTCATATTTGCGTATCGATTATCTCAATGCCAGAATATGTTTATCAATTTTGTTTATGTGTTTCTCGTCCGGCTTTCCCCGAATCCCCTTTCGATCCGGGCGATTTTTATTATTGTAACGAAACATGGCTTACACAACGCACAAGCTAATTTTGAGCATCGGTGGGTGTATGTGTGTGTTGTCACATTCGGAAAATGTTGATTTCGCATCGCGGAAATGTTGGCGCACACACTCAACATGTGTTGCTTTGTTTGGGTACTCTTGTCCACCTCTCGAGCGATCATATATTGGCGAGAACAATATCAAAAACAAGCCATGTTTATTGACAACAAATCCAATGAGTAAAAATAAATCTGTTGACAGTGACAAATGACAGGTACGAATTGGTGCATTGGGTCATCCGACGGAGGGGACAAAGTGGTGGACATTCAAAGACGCATCGATCTTAAACGTAGCTCATATGAGTGTTTGTGACGTGTGGCAACGTTGACTGGCCAACAGCAAAGGCCATCCAATACGAAATTCACTTACGAAAACTATTCTCGTTGAATATGCATTCAAAATGAGCAATTTATGTCTTTTCAAACAAAACAATTGGAGTTTGTTCGATCGTTTGCGATTGGAAATGGGCTCCCCATGAATATGCAACGTGTAATATGTCAATTCCATATGAATTCCTTGAGAATTTTTGAAATTCATTAGAAATCGTTCGAAAATGAATGCTAATCGTTAATTTGTAGTTAATTGTTGTTGAAATTTTGAGTTGACGCCGCTGTCGGCTCCCAGTCGATGTCATAATGGAATAAATGAACGATTAGAACTTGATCGATAGGCCGGTTGGAGCCGCATTCGTTGCCTGTTCAAACCGATCAATTCTTGTCATAACTCGCATAATTCAGTCTGAATAATCAACTCCGATTAATGTTGATTTTCCATTGAGCCCATCAGACGGGGATCGGCCTTGCGTTGTTCAAAGTCTATTCAGCAGCATAGTTCTGCCCGAATTCGCGCCCAAAATCAGTCATTCCGTCGACTGAGTTGCGGGCGTATTTGCGACGAAATATTCATAAATGAAGTTCCGATTGCATTGAATTAGCCGTAATTACGAATTGAGACAAATCAACTGGGACTTGTTGAGAACATTTAAAAGGTCTGTGACCTGCACGGGCGCGATATGTAGTCGCTGATGGTGAATGACGTACGCGATGTCACCCATCGATGATATCGAAGACCGAATCACAATGCAAAGAACCACGCAAGATATAATTCATCGTCGCATTGTCGGCTAGTTGAACTGTCTGTTGACTATTTTCATTTCGTCGTTCTGTTGTATTTTATTTTTGGACTCGCGCGCGCACACCAATTACATTGGCCCGGTTGGTGATCTTCAAATTGATTGCATTCGGTTTGAATCATATTCAGATTCATCAGCCACGTTTGAAGCATCAATTGAAATTGATACAATCGGAGGCATCAATGGGTTTGCAGCCGGTTTGTTTTGGCTGCCAGCAATTCAGTACCCTCATCATTCGACGTTCATCGAAGCCATTGTCGCTTAATCTCAGCGTTAATTCATACCAATTCATCAAGTGGCTTAATAATGCCACTCTAATTGAACGACATTCTTCCAATTTGGCATATGAGCTCGGTTAATATCTCTCGTCGACACGTCATCGTCCGATGGCATCCTTCGCAATTCGCAGCAATTTGAATCACAATCTCATCCATTCAAATCTCATTTCATTAATTTTTTGATTTGATTATTTGCAGATTTGGTCACGAAACCCATTCGTTCAGTGAAACATGGTCAAGGTTTGTATTATCAAATTGCCGGTTTGTTCGTTTCTGAGAAATGACTAATTTTGCCTTTTGTCCCCCCAGAACACTATGGACGGACCGCCTGCTCAGGAATTGGAGACGTTTCTGCCGATTGATGGAACTAACGGCGTTTCAAAGTGAGTATTTCGTGCGGAATGATCGAATGAAGCAATTGATTCGAAATCGAGAAAACGCAATAACCCACTGGGATCCAAGTAATTGTGTCATCCACCCGTTGTCGAATGTGTGTCACTGCGTGATGTGTTCGTTGCGGGCGAGAAAAGAACGTGTCTTCTTTGCAATTTTGTTTGCACAAAAAGAAAACAATGGCAAATGAGAGTGTTGGTGTGTGTGTGTTCGTGCCTAAAATGACGTCTGTGACCGATGTTAAATTAGTTCATGAAGGAAAACAACAAACGCATCCCAAACAACAACAACAACAACACCCATCTAACGCTGCGGCCACAGTTTGGCGTTCGAGATGACAAGTGTTTGAATACCAAATATTTGAACAATTGTATTGATCGATCGAATGGCTGAGTGTATTCAGTTAAAGTCTTGTGAAAACAATGACAGTTCCCCTCCGGACGTTGATACACTCGCCGATGCCGTTATTTTGATATCGTTAGTCGAACCTTGATCGGGCTAATTTGGAGAGTTCGTCGCGTTAAACGCTGAGGCTCGTGATTTTCCCGCCATTTTACTTCGGTCGAACATGAAACTCTCCTCGCGGTCTGCTTTCTAACTGAACCGCAGGGTTTTTGACACTGACTGTCACCGGTGCCGCTGTTTCATCAATCACATTCTCAAAGCATCGTTTTGCGGGGTTAGTTTCGAATCATCGACCGTGAGGGGGCTCGCCGCAAGATGACTTTGCACAAAATGACTTGCACGAAATCGTAAGTAATCGAATTTTCGTAAGTCACCGAAATCGGATCGATCTTAAAGCGCTCTCCAAGTAAATTGCCCGTTTCGAAATGAAACCGTCGATTGCCGCGCAAACACTCGGACTGCATTTCTTCTTGAGCCACAGCGATAGTGCATTTTCGACGAAATAAGTTCGGCTTCTTGCATTATTTCGTTTTTCGTTTTTCGTTTGGAATCACAACGATGAGTCTTCGAATTTCATTGCATTCTGCATGCGCATGTACATTGCGATGGCCCATTGGCGCGATGCGAAAAACTAACAATTCAATGGCATGCGTCTGATGCAACAACCTCAAAATTGAGCGTTGCTCAGCAAATATACGTGAAATTATTGCGATGCGCCATGGAAAAATGCAAGAATTTCTTCGCTGCAATTGCGATGTGCAGTTTGATCGATGGTCAGTTGGTGTTTGGTTGTGAAACGAAGAAGATCGATTGAAGAGGCAGAAACTAGGGCATCATCATGTCAGACGCACTGGAAATGAGGTGATGCAATCGAGCGATGGGTTTTCGTTATTGTGTTTTCCGTTTTTGTTGAGATTTTTCGTGGAAAGTGAAGCGAGTGCTTGGGATTATTCAAGTGTTGTTTGTATTTCCACAGATATAAAATCCAGCCAGCTAGGAAGGACCCGGAAAATGGTCAAACGGAATTTAATCCGTTCTTGGAACGGAAAAATGAACATCCCACCACGTGAGTATCGGCACAAAGCAGCCGATTTGCTCGAAATTCCGCGAAAACCGTCAGTAAACCGTGTTTCCTCTCTTCCCAACAGCGATGGCGAAACCCTCACCCATTTGCTGAAAGCCTCCCTTGGCACTGGCATTCTGGCAATGCCAATTGCATTTAAATTCTCTGGCTTAGTCTTAGGTATTTTCGCAACAATTTTCACAGCATTTCTCTGTACACACTGCAGTTATGTCCTTGTGAGTATCGGCACGCGTCCGTTCCCAGCACCAGCCATCAAACTAGTGAATTATTTCATGACAAATATATTTATCTCACTTTCAGGTTAAATGCGCTCACACATTGTACAAGCGAACAAGACGGACAGCCATGAGTTTCGCCGAGATAGCAGAAACGGCGTTCGCCCACGGACCGAAATGGGGGCGAGGTTTCGCCAAATTTTCCAAAGTTTTGATCCTGCAATGCCTGTTCTGGACCTACTTCGGCACCTGTTCGGTGTACACCGTCATCATTGGTACGAATTTCAAACAAATCGCCGATCACTATTTGGGCTACGAAGTCAGCCTCCGATTAGTCATCGCCTTGTTGCTGGTACCATTGATCTTGCTGTCGTGGGTTCCCAATCTCAAGTACCTCGCACCAGTTTCGATGATTGCAAATGGCTTCATGGGCATCGGCTTGGGCATCACCTTCTATTATTTGGTCAACGGCTTGCCACCAGTCACTGAACGACCAATGGTCGGTTCGCTGTGGGCTATGCCCGGATTCTTTGCCATCACAATATTTGCCATGGAGGCCATTGGTGTAGTTATGCCGCTGGAGAATCAAATGAAAACTCCACAGAATTTCGTTGGCATCTGCGGTGTCCTCAACAAAGGTATGTCCGGTGTTACATTGGTCTACATCTTGCTTGGATTCTTCGGATATTTGCGTTATGGTGATGCAACTGCTGGCAGTATTACATTGAATTTACCCACCGAAGAAATGTAAGCCGAACATTTTGAGGCAATTTTTCAAAAAGTTTTTCATGCATTTCCTTTTGTTTGGGTTTCAGTCCAGCGCAACTCGTGAAAATCTTCATCGCTCTGGCCGTCTACTGTACATTTGGTCTACAATTCTTCGTCTGCTTGGAAATCGGCTGGAATTCCATCAAGGACAACTTCGTCAAGCGACCAACACTCGTGAATTATGTCATGAGGTTAGTCGAGCAGCAAGCAAGCCTTTCGTTGCGGATTCGAAAATAACCTTCATTTTATCTTTCGATTAGAACTGTCATGGTTACCGCTGCCGTATTACTGGCCATTGCAGTGCCAACTATCTCGCCGTTTATTGGTTTGATTGGTGCTTTCTGCTTCTCCATCCTTGGCTTGCTTATTCCGGTAAGTTGAGCTTGAAAGTCCACCATCGCAGCACTCCACAACAGAATTTTCTTGCAGGTTGCCATCGAGACGGTCACTTATTGGGATGATGGTTTCGGTCCATGCAACTGGGTCATCTTCAAGAACCTCATCGTCACCGTTTGCGGTCTGTTTGCCTTGATCTTCGGTTCAAAAGGTGCCATCGAGGAAATTATCGCTCTGTACGCAGTCACCGACGAGGCTGTCTCGGCTGTCGCGGCTGGAAATTAAGTCCTTTTCAATTTTTGTATGAAAATATTTCTTGTTTCCTATTTTTAATGAAAAACAAAATTCAATGCTGGATCTCAGTGGTTGATTTGTGAGCGGAAGAGGGGGAGGGGGGTCATGTTGTGTGTTGCTTGAATGAAATGGATTCGATTGTTTGCTGCATTACGCTGAATTGTAATTTTGCAGGGCAAAACGGATTTTAAATTCACTTCAAATGCAATTTCTGCAAATCATTCAAAATTCAAAACGGAAAAATGAGAAACAAACCTATTGCATGATTGTGTCAAGCATGAAATTACCAAAATTCAACGTTTACAAATTGGATTTTTCATAAGTTTCTTTCTTCTCCGTAATTCCTTCATTGTGTTAGTGAAAATTTACAAGAAAAAAACAAAACAATTTTTTTTCTATTTGTATTTTTGTTAGTTTATTTCCGAAAATTTATACAAAAAGACAGAAGAAGAAGAAAAATCGATAAGAAAAAGTACGTTCATTAAAAAGTACGCCAGGTGCCTAAACTTAGTGTATTTCATTGATTAGTTTAAGCGAGTTCAAATTCATGAGAAAATCAAGCATTTTCAACATTTTTAGTTTTTTGTTTGTTTTTTTTTTTTTTTAATAAAACCAAGCTGAATGAAAAACAGAATAACAATTCAAAGGGGAAGCCGATTAACCAAATAGCCAACGTGAATTTTCTCAAGTATTTTTTTTCTTTCTGGTTAAACATACCGAGGCAAAAGACATAAATTTAATAAATTATTATTTAAAAAATAGCATCCTAAATCCATAATGTATTGCTTTAGGGAATTTTTCAAGTGTGATGCAATGCACTCGAATGTTCCCGGTTAATGAGTGGGGAGAAGAATATCTCGTTTGATTTGTAAATGCAGATATTCTACAGAGTGAAGCAGAGTGGAAATACTATGGTATTTTCATGAAAATCTCCAAATGGAGCTGAGTACATGGCTATGCTCGAATATGTCAATTACTCGTCGGAAGACTCTTTGAATGTCAACAATTTTGTGGTATTTGTACGCCAAAACCCCTCGGAGAATCAGTCATGCGGCTGACCATCCAAACTGGATCCAACACCAACATCACAGACACCTTCTATCCGTTCCTCTTCCCGCAGCCCTTTAGACTGTTTCTGAATGTATTCCTCGAGAGAATCTTCCATGTGTTCCCTGTTCCAACTACTCGATTGGGCAAGACATCGATTTTCCAAACTGGCGGCTCGTCCAAATCGCCTTCCATTTGCTTGCTTCAAACTTGAATTATTTCGTAAGCTTCAATTGAAATAAATGAATCGTAAGATATTTAATAAAAAATTCCATGTGTTTTATTGAACGAATGCGGTCACGTGACACGCACCACCCAGTTTCTATTCTCAGACGAGCGGAAACTAGAGCCGGCGTGGCTTATCATCGTCTGCAATGCAATCAAAATTCAGTAATGCATTCAATGAACTGGAATTGCACTGTGGCTTCCGATGCGGACAATCGTAGTTTCAAAAAATAACCACGTTGTAAATCATATCGTCAACCGCACTCCGTACTATTTTCGATAAGTGAATTGTTTGATTTTCTACGCAGATTCATTTCATTGAAAGAGCTTCGATTTACATAAAAGTGGTCGATAAGACAAATCACCACAGTCTTATCAACGTTTGGAAACAATGTGAGATTATCTGACAGCGGTGAGGCCCATAAGCATTGTCAAACTATTTCGAAGATTAGAATCGGGAGGGCAAAATACAGTTTTGGATTTATTTGACCTTTGGAAAAGTTGTAAACTGCAAAATTTCATCTGAAAAATAAACGGTTGAATTTTCGTTTCGAAATCGTGAAACGGCCTTTCCGAAAGCCTATTCGACTTTCTGAATCGTTCGAAAGGTAGGGAATGTCAAAAGCTCGACAAAATGCATTGAACTGAGTTGATGTTTGCGGCACAAATGACGATTCAATGATTTGCGAAAAGAAGAAAAGTCAACGACTGAGAGAGCGCTAACCACAAACAATTTGTGC
>JANSTV010068384.1:0-23150 GCA_027564135.1 Lestremia cinerea
AGGTCACAAATTGCAATTATAAAATAATGTCAGTCGTTCTCATTTTCGTTCAAATTAAGTGAAAACTTACAAATACAATTCACTTGTGGCTTGCCATTGGGTGTAATGAAAAAACATTCATCGTTTGTACGGGCACTGATTGAAGACGCAGATATCGGCGCATCGGTTGGAGATAACAGCGAGACTGTTTGTCTATTCGTTTGTCGGAATGTTGGAATCAAATCGGAATTTTCATTATAATTGAATATCAGTGGGACAAGTGGCTGGCTCAGGCAGAAAGTCACATTTGGGCAAAGCCATGCCTGACCAATGAATTAACCACTGAACTGAGCACATCGGCAAAGAGAAACCAAATCGAATGGCGTATGCGACTTCTGCGAAAAGTTCGTTCGGTCCACCACCGAATCGATTTTAAATTGACCCGATTCATTCAATATTGGAGTTCATCGAAAACGATTCGCAGACGAGTGGCTCAAACAAATGACGAAAAAATTCCTTTCGTCTCAGCAATTTCGCCCGTTGCCTGGGCAATTCAATTAACTGGCTTTTGTTTATCATTCAAAAAGATCTCTACGCTTTACAATGCTATACATTTCGATGCGACCGCATGTTGTCACAAGCCGCATCATTGAACAGCAGTCTCTCTCTGTCGTGCTGGATGGCAATTTTTCCCTCGTTTGCTAGTCTTTTGTGGCATTTGTTTGGAAGCGACAAAATGAGAAATATTTGTATTTTCCAATCGTTTCCCGACAATGGGATTCGTTGATTGTTAAAATCGATTCAGCTTTAGAAGCCATTTTCTCCATCTGTTCCTCCAATGCGCCATCGTCTGGCCTGGGTGCGATGCACCCCAAAGCACACATCGATTGTAGTGATTTTTCGAAATTAATTTTTCATTTTCCATCTGGTTGTTTTTCACCTCTTGCATTTTCACCCGTCGATTTATTCTCTGCGAATTATGAAACATGCACAGCGGCAGTGCACAGAACGCAATCAACAGCAGAAGCAGCAGAATCACCGCCAATCGAAAACAGCACGAGCAATCTCCATAGCTGAACCGTTCGCATTGTATAATCGCATAGCACACCTTTCGGTTTCATCTTCGACCGACCAAATCACCAAAGCAAACGTAACTAAATCACTTTGAAATGCTTGGCATTGTTGAAATGGCTTTTCTGTCTCGCTTCGATTATTTTCTGTTGAGATTTTTTCTCTTCTTTGTTTCGTTTTTCGCTTGCGTTCGTTTTCAATTTTCAATGCACTTTTACTGAATGCCATGGTGCTGGGCTGTTTGCGATGAAATACATAAAACAGTGCGATGGCATTGCGTTCGGTTGTATCTGATCGGTTGATGAAGATATCGATGGACTGTGCCAGTGACGATGTTCCACTGGCTGAGTCTAGTCAGTTTTGCACATTCGAAATTCAGAAGGTAATCAATGTGTTGATTGGGATTTGTGGCACCGTTTCGTTTGGTAATTTACGAGTGAGAGGCCGCCATCAATTGGAAAAGCATGTTTCTTTACACTCTGTCGCCACAGTCGAAATATTTTCACAATTTTGGCTGTTTTTTTTTGTCTCTCCTCTCCTCAAATATAAGGTTTTTCACAGAGGAGGTCCAACATAATGATGGCCTTGACAAAGCCTAACGCACCCACGGATGGGTCATTCGACGCCATTTGTAGCCGTTGCACGTGCAGAGTTCAAGTTCAATAACCATGTCCCAGCCCAGTCGAACGATGCCAACATGCCAACGCATTCGCACTCATGGTGTATTTCTCCATTCTAATAACTCTCATTGTAAACAATATTCATTCAAAACGTTTCATACGCAACATTCATTGGAGCAACCTCATTGAATTCATAATTACGTTGGCCATTCAATTATGCGCTATAATTGATACGATTCGACTGGCAAGTCATTTTGCAAGTGACAAATGATGTTTTGTCGGTGTCATTTATTGCTTTGGCTGAAGTGGATGAACGAAGTGATCACAAGCAGCACGGTTGCCTTGAATATCGCCATCATCAACGGCAAATGGTTGGCGCCTACTTTCGTGTCAAGTGACTCATTGTGTGATTTCGATCGGGCAGAGGCGGTTTCTGTAAGACTTCGATTCGAACGGATGTCTCCAAGAAGTGTTTACTTCACATGGATTACACATTGCGTGAGATGGATTGCTAAGGAAACACATCCGAGGAAAGGAATCTGCTCATTAAGTTACCTCACTGTCAAATACACCGGCAATATGCCATCTCGCTCCAGACAGCCACATCCACTGAGAATAATTTCATTATTTCGAAATGAGAATTCCTGAAACAACAAATTGAATGGGGAATGTTTTTGAGGCAAAATGGCAAAGGAATGAAAAATTATCTGGAACGGAATTCTGGTTAGGTTGCGAAAATGGAAGACAGCTCACAGCTGAAAAATAACAGACGGCGAGTCCGCGTCCGTGAAATCGTTCCAGAATTGAATTTTAATTGCTTTTGCGCTGACGGATCTCTGACGAAAATGATGGTGAATTGGGGCAAGGTTTCGTCTTTTGGGATGGTTTGATTCAAGGCTGCCTGCGATGGTAGTCAAATTTTGCCATAAGTCACAATTGCAAATGAAAAATTTGACGATGAGCGAAAAAAAGAGAAAAATTGCGATTTTAATTAAAACCGTATAGCTCATCGAATTACAATGGCAGAATGGGAGAGAAATGTTCCGCGATTAGCTCACCCGCTGAGCATCCAGTCGACGAACTGTTGTGCAGTTGTGTTGCCAACGAGAAAACTTTTCCAGTTGCCTCTTTCCCCTGTTGAGCGACTGGCAGATAATGCCATTTTAATTGCGGCGATGCCTTTTCTTCGAGGCAATCAATCGATCGAATCCTTGTAATGGCTTCGCCTTGTTCTCGATCATGGCTTCACCCATTGTTTGAATCATTATCGATTTCGTCACAAAGAAACCAAACAATAATAGCTTTTTTTGTTCTTTACCAATTTCAGTGTTTGCTTGCGTGCATAGCTTACGCTATGGGCGACATCGGCGTGGGAAGCAACCAGTATTTACCACCAAAACAACCTGGTTACAATTATGACAAGCCACCAAATGCCTTTCAACCGGCACCTCCAGCTCCAGTAAGTCTAGTTTTAGAACAAACCAGTGCAAACAATGTCTATCATGTTTTCAGCGACTTTATTGCCTTCGTTCGATATTCTATTGCAAATTGCAAAGTTCACAGCAGAAGCAGCAGAGCATTGAGCGCAATTTATCAAATTACTTTCAGCGGTTTTTTTTTCTTTTCAAAAAAGAAGCGAAAATTTAATTAAGAAATAGGTCATCGGTTGCATTCAACACCACTGGCACGACCATCCAGTAGCGACAACGGTGCAGAAAGCGTTGCATTTCCGTGAAATCGAATGCAATCACTCGCCACCGATCGAACCGTACGATGATCTCATGATAAATAAAGAGAACAATGTTGATTGTTGCAAAAATGCAATTTTCGTTGATGAAATCTGTTGAACATCGCTACAATTTCCATGTCTGTTGCGATGGGCAACATTTAATAAATTATTGCTATAAAATTTAAATCAGTCTGCCTACGAATTGTGCATGAAATAAAAGTCACGATTCCAGTGCAAGTACCTGCATCATCCATCTCGATTTAGCGAGACATTTAATGATGCTTTGTGGTCGACATGTCGTCATCATGACACAGTCGGTTGCGATGATCATCGTCCACAAGTCGTTGCACGGTTGCATCGAATGTCCTCAGCACTGAATCACATTCATGAGTTTGCGATCCGACGGAACATCAGGGTCAACGCGATGCCGCCGAAAACAAAAAAAAAACACACAAATGACAAAGTTATGAAAGCTATGCGCTGAACTGCAATGAAGCTGCCCCGCTCGGATCCGCTGAATGCATTCGAGCATTGCTTTTGTGAAAATCTCAAGTTTATAATTCAAACGGTAGATTTGCTATGTACGTCGCAGAGCAAAAACATGAAATGCGATTATTCAGGCGGCCAGCATTGCTATTCCCATCGATTGATAATCCTCGGAGGATTCATCTTGAATTTCAATTTTCATTTCGAAAGAGGATTTCGAGACTTAAATTCTTCGCGGATGAGTAATTATTTTATTTCGAAATGTAATTCAGCCAGACGATCTGGTGAATCGCATCAATAAATTCACAACTCGAAATTACAACGGGTGGCATTTGGGTGTATCATGAGCAATTCATTTGGATTTTGACCCAAAGCCCGTTTGAAAGGGTTTGAATTAACGACGCATTTAATTCAACGAGATCTGACTCGTTTCTCGGGGATTGAATGGCATACGGAAAATGGCTGCTTCAATCGAAATCCATTTGTTGATTCAAAAATTCAAGAATTATAAAATTCAAAATTTCCTCCTTCAAAACTTGCCCGCAATCAAATCACAATTTCTCATCGGAATTGTTTGCATAACTGAACCCATAATGTTGGCACAGTGTCACATCCATATTAACGACCATCTCATTGAAATTATGCGACAATTTTATTTTAACGATGTGATTAGCGGTGTCGTTTAATTGCATGAACATTGAAATACTTTTAACCACATCATTTATTTTATCAAAGTATTAATTGGCTGATTGAAATGATTTGGTGTTGCGACTGGAACATTTTCGAATGGCTGCTCATGTGAATGGTGATGTATGAGCGTTGAATCTGAATTACGTGCTGGCTGTGACTTTATGGAAAGCTCTAAAATGAATTTCATTTCAGAGTTAATTATCCAAGATTTTCGAGTCTTAGCAGGGGCTTAGCCGCAACATGCGTCCTCTTCAATCCAGTGGCTTATTCAAAATTCACATTATTTCTCGACTAATTACTTCATGCATCTGAATTCCAATGAGATTCCAATTAAGATCATCGAAATCCCCTCTCGGCAAATCTAATCGAAATGATCAAACAACAAAGCTTGAGGAGGAACGAGAGAGAGAGAATGAGATAATGGTTTTATCAACAAACAAATTAATTTGCAAAAAGTCAAAGAGTCTATCGATTTCCCAATGCAAATTGCCTCGCATTCACCTCAAACGGAGCACATGTACACATTGCAAGATAACATGAATTGATCGAATTGCATTTATCGCATATTTTATATTCAATTTTGATATCAGCATTTAACATGCATGTCGCATCTCGGAGATGCTACTGAGCTTGTGTCCGCGTAATCATTGGCTTGTATTCGAGCATAAATTGGAATGTTTGCGACGAGGCAATCGGATGAACATTGCAGTGTCTGATGCGCATTCGTTCGGTCGCCAGACTGCAACACGTTACGAGAATTGATTGGTTTCCACAAATGATCCAAGTTTTATGCAAATAGTTTTCGGTTTTTTTTTCGCAAATTCATTTTGTTTTAATGTTTTCGATTATTTTGTGGCATTCAATCGGTCGATTGCGGTTATTGAAATTGAGATATTTGCGTCGCTTCAATTGGGACTGAAATCGTTAATTCGTTGTGGCATCATTTGAAGAGGTTCGATTTCGTTATTTCATCAGATGATTTCATTCTTGAGATGATTGACAAGCAGCGCGTCTCACCTGTCACTTGTCAGAGCATTCGAAACCGCATCGTGCAATATGAGTACTGTATTGGGAATCGACTAATACCACTGCAGTGTATTGACGTTGGCCTGATAACATATTACCTGACAAGACCAATGCACTTGAACGCGACACACACATCCACACACTCACAAACACTAAAATCAAATGTCTCCCGTGTCGCATGCACCAAATACACAGATGTCAGCGATCCGAGACAATTCAAAGTGGCAGTGATTAACGAATATTCATGCTCTCATGCGATTACCATATTCAAAGCAGATTCATTCTCATTGAATGCATTCAACATCGACAAAGTAACGCCAGTGACAATACGGTAATGGTTTAACCAGTCGGTACATCTGTCGTTGCATCGCCTAACATTCATTCATGGCTCACATGAGCTCATCTGGATCCGAATGATTTATGCGATGCCATTTAAATTAACATCATTTTCGAATGCAAACTATTTCGAGGTTTTCTTCTGAAACCAATGTAGAAATGAGAATGCAAATGATTGTTGGCTCGGCATCAAAAAAAAAAATCAAGTTAATGGCACACAAACATTCTTTCTGTTCATAGCTATATCCATCGCCACCACTGTCACCACCACCATTGCCACCACAGCGACCAATCCCATCGTATGGTCCACCAGCACCACCTTCCCAACAATACCTACCCGCACCCGGCCCATCATCACCTGGATCATATGCACCACCAGGTGAAGATCACGTATGTTCAATTTCACGATTTCGAATCAAACATTTCCTAAACGCCCACGCACTGTCACACGGCCAGCCGACCACATAATCCATTGCAAGTGTGGCACGTTCAGCAATTGGATTGCGAGCCTCCGGAGAGCAACCATTTCACACAGTAATCTCCTTTGGCTAACTCTCAGTTTTCTAATTTGCCAGCATCACCACGAACCAGGAATGCCATTTGATTTCGCCTACTCTGTGAATGACGTTGCCTCGCAGAATGACTATCAACACAAAGCGGTTAGCGACGGAGATGTGACTCGTGGTGAATATCGCGTCCAATTGCCAGACGGACGGACACAGATTGTGCGATACACAGCTGACTGGAAGAATGGCTACAATGCAGAGGCAAGTTGATGATTCGTTGCTTCGGTGGTTAATGGGTGACAAACATCTTATTCTATCTCGCTTTCTTCCAGGTTACTTATGAAGGTGAAGCTAGATATCCCGATCCTCCGGTTGCCCCATACCAGCCTTCTGGACCACCGGCCCCTTACCCACCAGCCAACAACAACAACAATTACAATAATAACAACAACAACTACAACAACAACAACAACAACTACAACAATCAACCACAACAACCGCCGCCGCAACCATTCAACCCAAGCACCGGATACATCTACTGAGATCAACTGCGGAAAATCCGTTGAATTTAAGAGAATCTAACAGTTCCCCAGCTTTTTTATCGAATTTGAAAATCAATCATTTAATTTAATGCTCATATCATTGCCCATTCCCCATTGCCATTTGATATGGCTCTATCGGCATTAAGTACTACAAATATTTACTGAACTTAGAAATAAGTTTTGCTTTATGAACGATTTTTTTTGTAAATAAAGTTAGTTTTTGTACAAACTGAATTTGTGTTGTGGTTTTCCGAAATTCAAATAGACGGCGAGACAGCACCGTTCTAGCGATGATTCAAGGAAATGTCGAGATCCATGAGGTTTGTGTTCGTTAATTTTCGACTCTCAGACGAAACGGATTATGGAGATTTTCGAATGACGAGTCTCCTTTTGACAAAAGAAAAGGACAATCCGAAATCAATAATTCGCATGAGCGATCTCGGAAATTACAACTTGATGCTCGAACTGATTAATGGCAAATCCAAAAGAGATGAAACGAAACATTCACTCAATCAACATCACTCCTTTCATTCGGTTTTCAACGAGGACCGACCATTGTCGTGGGGATTATGTCGGATGAGTCAAAATGGTCTGAGACTTTTGTGCTCTTCGATTTCTTTCGATGGCTCTCATTTCACATTCGAATCTGTTGTTGAAGTAGATTTTTGAGCCACAGGAAGTTTTTGCTGTTTCGATCGAATGGTCAGCATAAAGCCCTAAACCGGGAAATATTCCTCACTTTCCTTCTCTTCCTATTCGGAGTCACGCTCATTTGACTGCGTGTTGTGGGGCCCGTAGTTAATCACACGTCTTAGGGCTTTTAATTAAATTTTTTTGTCTGAAATATCGAAAGAAAAGAGTAATCTTCTATTTGAATTGCAAAAAACTTGCGCTTTTTGAGAGAACTTCATTATTTCCGTGACAAATAGCATCAACAAATCGTGAAGGCGATTTTGATAAAGGAAAAGAGGTCAGACGTGTTGCAGGAGCATCATTAATCTCCAGGTGAAACGCCCACCATTCATCACTCAAAAGAATATTCCTTCATTCGTTCGAAATTCAGCCTTTGTCTTCGTCGGTGGTGCTCCACTCTAAGAGTGCCACGCTCATTTCGACTTATTCCCGAAAGTGACTCAGCATCGACAGTATGCGTCCATTACTGAAATTAACTTCAAAGAAATCATGTGAGGTTAAGCACCGGAACGCAATCCAGCAGCCAAATAGCTTGCATCCATCCAATCGAGAAATGGGACAATCGCTGTATTGATTGCCGATTAAAATGGCATTACACCAGCGGCAATTCGCTCGAATGGGCCACTTGTGAGTCGGGAATGTTGTTCATTACGGATGCGAAATTGTTGTCATTCTTTTCAGCTGTTTCTGGCAATCTTTCAAACAGCTGCCACATGAGCCGATACCGAAATTCAGTTACAAATGTTATGCCATTTGACAACAAGCTGGTATCGGCGCATCGAATCATTTGGATCGCTGAAAAGCTGAGCTCGCCTTCATTTTTTTTCTCATTTTGAAATGGCTGCTGTCGATCAATCAATGCTCAGGCTTTGGTCGTCTGTTCACGATTGGGAATATGAAAAGCCCATATTGCTTCGGTGGAACCTATTTTCTTCCAAAAAATCCAATACTCCTTCTTATCCGCATTTCCATTTCAAATAAATCAACTTGGCTTCCATCACAATTCAACTGATTAACGTTCAAACGAAATTGACAGTCATATTTGTTTGTTCGTAAAACCGCGCATTCGATTCACGAAGGGCCTCAATAAAAACTGCCATTTGCGCCAGTGCTCTTTCGGGCCAACGTAAAATATTCTGATGATGATCAACATCATCATCATCTCGGAAAATGGACTTAATCCAGTGGCTTACACTTCCTCAAAACGTGCTTAAATTAGAAGCACCTCCACGATGCGGGTTAACGAAACGAACAATGATAACAACGGATTGGATGAGTCATAAACTCAATTGACGATCTGAAATATTTATGGCGAACGAGAAATAAAAACGAGCAAAAAAAGAGAGAGCGAAGGAAAGAAAGAGAAAAAAACGTTGCGAAGTCAACCCCGATGACAACAGGAAACTCGAAAAACTCGAAGAAGCGAAAGCAACCAGCAATCGTGACAAAGCAACGGAAGAAAAGGAGAGCAGACAGACACTTTCGACTTTTATTTATCGTCGCATTTATTTCGCTGCCAAATAACAACATTTCATGTATTTTACATTCGTGAATATTGCATGAGGTTGAATGCAAATTTGATTTGTATTCATCGCGAGCTGGAATGCCACTCAAATAACGTTCCAGAAGAACACACGGCTATATGTTTTTCATCGGGCAAGGGAGCAAAAGCCATGAGGAGTTTCCGGCATTTCCGGGAGGTGGAACAAGAAACAGGGCGTTGGTTTAATTCAACAGAATATCAACATTAGTTGGAAAACTACTCAAATGTATTCACTGCGAAGCAAGTCAAACGTTAAGATATTCGCTTGGTAAACAAAGCCCAAAGAAACCCATCAAAACTGATTGCTCGAGCGCTTACCATTCATGAAAGCTCTTTTCACTCTCCAGAGATCATCCTGAACGACACTTTTTAGCTGTCCGCGGGACCCAGTCGAGCAGCTGACCTCCGTTCAATACCCGCTCCTGTCTCGCGCCAACTCCAATCCAATCTCATTCGCTTCTCACGCGCCTACAACGTCACCGTAATATTTGCCATTCGATAAACTTTTCGCTCAATCGTCCTGCGAACGTTTACGGCCTCCGTACGGAATAAACATTTGTTTTTCAAAGTGTTTGCGAAGCAAACATCTGTCGATTTATTTTATCGTTGAAATTTTCGAAATGCTAAATGTTATTAGCCAAATCCGCGTTTCTTAATTTCGTCTAGTCTGTTTTTATCGCGCCCAACTGAATGGTACTCTTCATTCCGCTTCAGTTTTTATTGAAACGTTCCATCTTTTACAAATCATGTGCCAAAGCCCTCCATTAGAGCCTCAAAAGTGATTTTTCTATTGACTCATTTCGCATCCAAAATGACAATACCGTTGGATAGCAAATAAGAGTGAAATAAGAAATGTTTGTCGCCGTTATTGCGTCATTATTTCGTGAAATATTTGCGTGAGCTTTTCGATTCGAATGCAGCCAGAATCGCAATGGAACATTTCGGGGAAGATTCTGAGATTTTCATTATTTTGAATGTTCGGTGCTGATGGAAATTTGATGACGTTGCCATAAACTTGTGGCTTATTGGAAGTTCGTGCGAGTCGGATAACCTTGCATGCGAGATGACGGTCGCTGACGGTGCTAAGACTTGCACGATCTGGCGACTGCTGAATTTTGTTATGATTCCGAATGGCATTGCAATGAGGTGACAGAAAACAATGAATTAACCATGTGGCTACATGACGTCTGGCAGTTTTTTTTTTCATTCAGCTAGTAGTCATGGCCACCGCAGTGACCGCCGATTTCACTTTTCTTCACAATCCAGCCAGACACCCCATTATCCGTCCAATGAACATAAATCTGGGTCAAGTCCGTTTCGCATTAAATCTCATTGACGCCGAATGTGCACGTTGGAAAAAAAGGATGTTTTGAATGGTGTCTGTCACGTCATTCACACTCTGAACTCGAATGACGAGACTTGGCTTTTGGCTTCCGAAAATATTCCTTTTCATCCTGAGAATGATCGATTGACAGCTAGGCAGCCTCGCCACTGTTTTTTACTCGAAATTCATGTTTTGCTTTGAGTTCGTCTGAGAAGTTGGCTCATATCTGCCGGGCATTTCGCGAACGATTTCAAACAATGGGAGACATGATGTTGGCTCAAATCTTTTGCTGAATGGCTTCGTTGTGAGTTATTCATTCGTTCAGGCATCTCGAGCAAATGAAGCTGTTAATTTGCCTTCAAGAGCATTTAATTGGCGAATGCGCAGTAGCTTCCATTTTCCAACTCAATTATTGACCCTTCCGGCGTTGCGAAAATCGAAATATCCGATGGTATATCCGCATAGTTGTGATTTTAAGTGAGGAACTTCTTGGAGTCGCTACAATCTCAATCGAAATATGGGTCAAAATGAATCAACATTAAAATTTAATAATTTCATTCGAGGGAAATCCACTGAAGCGCTAAGTGCCTTCGAAACGGAACATGTGCGCTCAATTACACTACAACACCCCTTCAATTGTATGACGTATGACGTGGCCGTGGACGTTGCCAAGCTAATTATGTCATTATGTAATTAGCCAATTAACAATAATCAATAATTGAATCGACGTTAATGACGATCCCCAAATGAGGTTCTCTAAGAAATTTCTGTTTCAACTTCTCGAATGAATTAACGATGAATTCGTCTGAGAAAATGGTTAACCCTTGAAGAACCGATCGACATTTTGGACGGACCTGCAAATCGCTGGAAAGTTTTCGATTGGAACGCAATGGAAAATCGAATGATTCGGACGTTGGCAACTGGTTAGTGTTAAAAGTCGGATCGAGGAATTAATGAGCAATGAAATTATGTGAGGCGATTTTGGGCAATATTTAAACGAGCTCGTTGCAACTCTCCGGGTCAGTGTTGTCCGAGTCAGTGTCGCAATATCACCGAACAATTCTTGATTCGATTTATCACCGCAGTTGAAAATGAAATTTTTGGAGAAAATTGTCGATTTCCGAACACCACTCAGTTGTGTTCAGTTGCCAATTTGGCTTTTAACCATGTTCGCGTTGTGGAATCCATACAATGATGGACGAACTGTCAGCAAGCATCGGGTGGCCAACTTTATTTATGACTGGAGCTATCCGTTTGCCGCTTTTGCCTGGCCAATTCTTTTCACCGCCTCTTCCGTGGCCTTCTGCGTTTTCGAGGACGATTTTCAGGTGAGGAACATCAGCGCATCCCAAACATAATTCAATTCAATACCACGAATCGCTTGAAAACTTTCTTTCAGAAAAAAATGGATGCCTTTTATGTGTCTATAACGGTCATCAAAATGCTTATAAAATGCAGCGTGTTTCGCTCATACGAAAACGACTATAAGATTCTTTGCCAAGATATTTCATCGACAAAATACTTTCGAGTTCAAAACGAAGACGAAGAAAAGTAGAAAATTCTCAACCTGATGCGAAGACTTTCACATTTTCCTTGAATTTTTTCATGCAGAATTCTGAAGAGATGGACGAATGTGTCGTGTTTCGTTACGCTTGCCGGTCTGGCGGCTGCCTGGACGAATATAACACTGTGGGCCTTGGTAGTTGTAGTTGACTGGCTTTTGGGAGAAGAACGGAAACTTTTGCGACCGCTGTGGTATGTGTGAGATTGGCTTCGGCATCGAGTTTCCATTTCAGACGGCAGCCGTTTATTCCTCTAAAACACTTTTAGGATTCCTTACCCAGACAACGATATTGTTTTTTGGGTCGGCAACTTTTACTTTTACATCTCTTTGATGGGAGCTGCTGGAATGATTGTTGGCGTGGGCGGTTTTCATTTTGGTTTGCTGGCGACAATAAACAGCGCCATAAAGACGCTGGGGCTGCGGTTTTCGCGACTGGGATACGACCACTCTGGAAAACCTCAAACGGAGCTACGAGCACCAGATGGTCGTTGTCACCGTGAGCTAATCACTTTGATAAGATTCCACCAGAAAATTTTGTTGTAAGTTCGAGGCGAATCAATATAGGTCTGAACCGACCGATAAATTCAATTTTTACTTCCAGCGTAATGGACAAAATCATGGAAACCAGCGAGCTCTTGCTGTTTCTTGAAATACTCATTTCCACTCTGGTTCTTTGTCTCTGCTCCTTCAAGATCGTAACGGTAATATTCAACGGAGAGTGATCCATAAGCATTTCATTCAATCTGATTTACTCAGGACCCCCCGGAATCAACAGATTACTCCTCAACGATTGCCTATCTCGGCTCGATGGTCGTTCAAATACTGCAGTACTGTTTCATTGGAAACAAGATCCTCTACTCGGTGAGTTCTTCGAAAGTTTAAAAATCAATGTGAATCCTCATTCAAACATTGGCTTTCAGTCGCGAGAATTGTCTCAGAATGCTTACTCCAGCAACTTTATTACCTTCGATAAACGCACCTCAAAGCTCTTGATTCTCTTCATGGAGATCACGAAATGCGACATCATCGTCAACGCTCGAGGTTTCTTCACAATGAGCTTGAACATGGAGGCCTTCGTCAAAATCGTCAAGACCTCGTATTCATACATGCTGGTCTTGCGGTCGACTACAAAGTAGATAGGCCTATTGCGTCAGCCGTTTTGTGTGCCGTCACCCCGCAGCCTCATTTATAATTCACCGCGCATCGTTGATTACATTTCATTCCGTTTAAATCAACAATTGACGTCGAATTCATTACTTTTTAATTAGCTTAATGAAAATCTGTTAACCATCCGTGCATGTGCTCAACATACGCATGGAATTGATTCAGCACATTATAACTCATCCCCCGGGCGATCAATAAATGGAGCCAAAAACAATGATTATTACAACATTTCAATTAGCTTTCGTGAACGGTGCGGTTTTTCTCCAAGTTTAGGTGAAACCACCAATATACTCTCATGTGCCAACCACAAGGAAAGAGCGTACCAGCTGAGTACACAAGAGGGCATTATCTTTAACTAATTGCAGCTTGTCGGGAAATTGGGGAATGATTTAAGGATGAGCTTATTGGATTCGTGTTTTCTAATTGGAATATTGCTTTACATCATTTTCTCTTTGATCAGCTATCTCCAGGGAAGCATGTGAGCATTGACAAACATTCAATATTTCATAGGAAATCGACAAACCATTCCGAATCATCAAACAAATTTCAAATCGAACAAAGCATTTCATTCATCGGTCATCAACCCAATCGCATGAATTGACAAAAGCAACTGAGTTTCTTCTTCGAAATATATTTGATGGGGCGGTTTTCCTCTCGCATTTTTACGGTCGACCATCGTTTACACGCTGCAGGCGGGTCACATTGAGGTTCGAACAGATAGCACCATGACACAGGCGAAAGCCACATGAAACTATTTTTATGGGCTTTTACAGAGCGTTTCGGTCACATTATTTATCACTCTTGATGGGCTGACCTCCATAAAACAGTCACTTTTCATCGAAGTCGAACGAGACTACAATTGGCTTGGCAACACAACCGAATGCTTGCGACCATGCTGGAATGAAGGTGATTGCATAATCAGCTTTTGTAGAGAAAATATCATTAAGTTGACGGCAGTTAACAAAAATTGACCGGATTTTAATTGGACGAAACTGGCCGTTTATGTTAGCTTCCGTCAACTTGGGTGGAAGCAACCGTCCTCTCAAATGCGTGAAACATCCCAAATCCTCTTGGAACTTCATCATTCGCTCCCAGGAAACGCAGAGCGTTAGGACAACAACAGTCGGAAGGGTGGGTTCGATCGGGTTAAATTTCCCGGCAAGGCTTTTGTCGGCTCGAGTCGTTTCAGGGAAATTTCCGAAGCGGCAAATTGAAATTCTACAAAAAACGGTCAATCATTTTGTGTCAATTGAATTGTCTACCATTGGCTTTTGCCATCAACTTCGAAGTCAATGGCCGATTATCGAGGAATCGAAATTCCATTGGAAAATTGAAATTTAGTCTCGTTTGTATCGGATTTTCTCCAAAACTCGATTTTGCACATGATTTCCCTGCAGAAAATGTGCTCTTTCGGAAATCTGTAAAATAAATCATTGCCTTTGCCCACGCAGAATCTCTCGTTTAAACAACACTTTGCCAACCAGCAATATGGCAAATGCAAATATTGAAAATGCACGAGGCAAACGAGTGGTAGCGCGTGAAGGCGCACATAAATTACCCGAATTGTAATCATTCCTTTTGCATTGCTGTGCTTTGCCGCGAACCGTTCGCCATCTGTCGATTAACAATGTGGGATGTTTGCGATGAAAATGATTCATGGAAAATTGCTTAAATGATTTTCCCAGTCGCAAATTGCGCTGTCTGCTGTTTGAATGACGTTCAAAGCCTGTTCGATTGTTTCCAATCTGTTTGCGAGCATTTCAGATGATTCGATAGGCGTTTCGGAGCTCATAAGGAAAAACGCAAACTCTTGCTTTGGGGTTTGTTTTTCACAGATACTTGGTTCCGCCATGTCACAAATGCTTGCCGTTTCCATGGAAAATCGCTACTCAATGAACAGGAGAAGGAAATACCAAAAGAAACTCAAGATTAATATAATCGCACCCAAACAGACTGAAATCCATTTCACCAAACTCCAGATTGAATAAAAGAAATCGGTTTCCCTTGGTCGATAAGGAAATGAAAAGGAAAATTGTTTTTTTTTTACTTTCTCCTCATTTTTCTTTTTGATTGGAAAAGAATATATATTTTTAGGAGAAAAAGTTCGATGAGAAAAACTTTGAAAGGAAAATGAATACTTTCCCAATTTTTCTTCAGTTGGTCTGACGTTGCGAATGAACCCTTTCCGGACAAAAGAGATTGTCCTAACTGGAATTTATGTTAAACAACGAATTAGTTCTTGACCATGATTTTTAATATCGAATCGATGCGTCCCCATTGGGAATGGCATTTTAATGCTATCAAACCCTTTGTTGTGACGCAACTAGGCGGTGAGCGATTTTCATTCTTTCATTCTCGAAATATTGCTTGAGGCGATTTGGCTCTTTCATCGAAGAACGAATGCGCAAAGGTGAGGAGAGTTTTCCGGAAGCGTTTGACGGGGAAAGAGTAATAAGACAGATTTTACTCCCTTATTGCGGGCCATTTTCAAGCCGAAAAGCCGTGATTCACTCACATTCCAAAGCCACTCACTCGAATTGGTGAATAATTCAAATGCTTAGTCTAAATCGCCAATATTTAACAAATCGACTGAAAACCCATTCAATTATCGGTTGCACGGTTGAATTCACAAATTCAATCATTGAATGCGAAACTGCGAGTGTTTAGATAGCACGTCTGAGTCTTTAATGGGTGCCCAACAACCAGCGAAACAGTTTTCATCGTTGAAGAAATACATCGATTAAATGCCAGACTCGTTTTGCTATGTTTTTCGAACGAATCGAATGGGCTCCGGAATTTTCAACCTCACTGATTGAACTGTGTTTGTGTCTTTGCTGCTAAACCCTTTTCTACTTCATGCCTTTGATGAAGATACCTCTTCGTCTCGATTCTTTCCTTTCTTTCATTTCTTTCCGTTCTTTCCCTTTCGATAATCGAATGCACGATAAACTTTTACAAATCCGTTTATTGAAAGAACAGCAAATGGTTCCAGCCGAATACGGCCATGTTTTCGTTGATCAATGTCTCGACTACACAAAAACACTGGCGGATGTTATCGTTTGTCCTTGTACCCGCACGATGAAATATTGCTATGGTAATAAATCAACCGCAGCAAGCCCTTCGGAAGGGATGACACAAATTTCAATCATTTCGAAAATATCTTCATCATTTTTCTTTTCGAGTGTGCCTTATGACATCATCAAAATTCATGGCCTCAACCGGCCGCATTGAATTAAAGTGCTATTCGAATGAAAATCTGAAATATTCAAAAGGCGCCAGTCCAATGAATCATTGCGTAATAAAAGGGATATTCACCAATAAATCATCCATGAAAGGCCTCTTCGAACCAACGGTCGTGCTTTAAAGCGCCTGTCGTTATGCTAAATTCCATCGCGCTAACGTCTACCTGTCGATTACAGTTGCGTTTAAATACATAATATCCGCACTTTTCGGATGAAAACCAAGTGATTTACATAAAATCGGCCCGGCAGCGTTATTTCGTTGACTTATTTTCGGACCATCAGCAAAATTCTGCCAAATTAATATGTAAATAATATGCCATGATATTTTGCTGCTGAACTCTACTCAATCATCATTTCGAAATTGATTATTTGCGGATGCTGTGGAACATTGTACATTATTCAATTTATTTCAATTGGATCAATGCGGTTGATCTTCGTCATTAATGCTATACTCGATTCCAATTGGATTTTAGTGCATCGGTCAATTTGCGATTGAAATGGCTCATCATCTCCATCATCACTGATGCATTTCAGTTTGCTTGAGGATTGATGCCAAATTCATTAGCTGCGGATGCTTTGGATCCGATTGAAGCTCAAAATGATAATTGGATGGACTTGCATGAGGTTAAGCCTCTCATTTCAAGTATTCAGGATTCGCATCGCAACAGCCACTTTTAATCCCCTGTCGGAATTCCACCAACAAAAAGGTGTTTCTTTATGAATTTGCAACCAGCTCATGCATTTTGGATGGAATTCGAAAAAGTTTCACAAATTCTTGATGCTCTTATTTTTCACTTGAAAAGTTATTTGGTTATCAAATGTGACCACGAATTGGGGTTTCTCTGAAGCGCTGCATGACTGAGAAGAACTTTTGGCGAAATTGAAATAAAATATCCGCCTCCTTCGAGTCGCTTTGCTGGTTTCAAAGGCCGCCAGTCAGCCTAAAGCGACTGTTAAACTCTCTCTTTCATTGCCACGTTGATTCATAAAGCTTTTGCACGTGTTTTCTTCACAGAGCTCTGCGGTGTTTGTAAATGCCGTGTCTCATTTCAACGAGAAAAATGAGCCTGAAAGAGAAATGATGAGCCACTAAATTTCAGAATGCGGATGACATTAATGCTATCGACAGGAAGTTGTGCGCTTCAACAGACGAATGAGAATCCATCGATGGGGAAGGCTTCTCATTTTACGATCGATCTTTGAATCGAAATGACACGAAAAAATATCGTTTGGCAAACGAACACGCGGCCATAAATCTTTATTTGATTTCAATTGATTCGTGAAACATGCTTGGAATTCTTATCTTCACGGAAATCGATGATGAGCGTTGCCTGAGCTAGCATAAGAAGCTTTTGAGGTGGCGTCTACAGCTTTTGTGCACCAGTGCTATTCACCAAAGCGACGAGAATGGAGTGAATCTACGCCGATACATCCTCAATCGAAAGTAAACTTGAAGTAAATTTTAACAAAAGCAATTACGACCGATTAATGGTGAAGCGATAGAAATCCCGATTGGTATTTAATAATGGTCTGAAAAGTTCAACATCGATTCAGTCAAGTCATTCAAGTTCTGCATAATCCCCACAAGTCTTGTAAAATCCACCATCGGTGTGGCGTAGATTGCAGATTTGCCACCGTTTCAACTGCACTCGAGAGAAATTTTCAGCGAATTGGTGCGTTTTGTTGAGCGCAAATTTTAAAGCAGTTCCTTCCACAAACAATTAAAATTTGCATCGAAACAAATTATAAACTTGGTGGTACTTACACCGTTGAATATGCCTTTTTTGTCGTCTCATACGTTCTGGTTCACCTCGATGCCTTCCATTGTTCACGTTCGCACAGTATTTAGTCAGTTAGTGGAAAATAAACGACAAGGATTTCACGGCGTTGAAATTCATAGTGAGCTGCGGAGATGTTGAAGGGAACTGACGAGAATCGAGCGTTAGAAGGAGACTATAATATTTGCACAGCGAGCTAGCCTGCTTTCGCATAGGCATTCGTCTTGCCTCCATCCGCCATTCCATTGAATTCCAAACAGCTCGTATCTCAGACGTTTCGGATCAGTTGTGAAACATTTCGCCTAAATCCGATTTCAACTTTAAGTACGACAGATTTGGGCTTGATTGATTTCGAAAGAAAACCAAACTGTGGCAAATCCAAGGCGCTCTGCTCGAATGCACGTGTCACAAATCGTCGGCACGCAAAATCGAACCAAATCGTCTGATTTTAATAGAAATCACCCACTGTCGATAAGCTGCTGAGCGGAGCATTATTTCGGGAATCGAATTGAAATAATTATCCACGCTTTTTTTTTAATTCGTCACCCACAAACGCATTCGAGGGCACGAACGCAAGCATCATCCTCATCGCTCACTCTTGACACCAAGTTCACGATGGTGATTGCACACTGAATGAGTTCCGTCAAGCACACCAAATACCATGAAACTCAATTGGAAAAGCAGGTGCGTTTGTTTGATAAAAAATCAAATCAAATAATGATAATGAGTTAGTCAAATCAACTGGAAATCTAGCTCGCCGAAATTGACAGGCGATTCGCTATAAAATAGCAGTTTGTTTTAATTGAACTTGGTCCACGCTTCAATCGAATTTTATTTATAATTATATATTTTATCAAATCATTATTTATTTGATGAAATTGAAAACGTTAACTAACAAGCCCCATTTTCAGAGATGCAGTCGAAATAAACAACAATACCAGGTTCATGAAAGCATTTCGTGCATCGATCATATGTAGGTGTATTATTTATATCGAATCATTGCTTCGATCCGTTTCAAGGATCATATTCAGATTACATGATAATAGACAAGAAAAAATTCGTCGAAAGAATGCCACCTACTCTTAGTTGATCCTGCTCTGCTGCAAAGGCGTTCTTAAGAAGCAAACGTCAAATGGCCGTTGATTTTCTTTAATATAACTCTGAAAATGAGTAGCATCTAGTGGAGATGACTTGAGAGATTCGCATCCATACACTTGACTTGACTTGACCAAAATACAAAAAAAAACATCTAAAAATCGAAAAAAAATAACAGAAATAAATGAATGAACTCCGCTGTTCCATATTTAGTATAATTAAAGGGGCACAACTTTGCTGGTGGAGACGCCCAATGGAAATATTTTGTGCGTGTTTCGCGGCCCAACGGATACCATCTGCTTGATTTGATTTATGAGTTTCGGCGATTTTTGTACCTTCATTCATTGACGCATATGTGCGTCGTGCTTGACTGTCGTGGGCTTGGAAAGGTGCAGGCACTCATCACAATTGTTTTGGCGAAAAGAGAAGGAATTCGAAGGAAAATACATCCTCACCGAATAGAGTGCTCGATTGCACCTCGAGTCTCGAAAGAGTTCGAATGAACGCCAGGCATGCATCAATCAATTAGAAAATCCTCCATTATTTCTTTAATTATTCTCCTAATTAATTATTCTTCTAATTTTTCGAAAGTGGAATGAATCGCGTACACTGGAATAGATTGTTAAATGGATTCGAAATATCCCAGTTCTCACATCGTCGCAGCAAAACGAAAATGTTAATCGCAGATCGTGTTTTGAGTGTGCAAAGTGCGATGAACATGAGCCCGAACGGCAAAATGAGTTTGTTGTGGGTCCGGAAAAAAGCGTTGAATGCCAACCGAAAACAAAGCAAACAAACAATTTTCTTCATTGTTTTCGGATGCAAGAATGCAAAATGATGGCCGCTGATGGTAATCGTTGTGAATATTTTATGTAAATATAGAACGGCCTTGACAAGTGCTTCGCATTGTCCACTGAGTGATTGACGACATGGTCGTTGATTTCAAAAGAAATTTCTGCCTCTGCCATTTGACAATGGGCTGAAGAGCTGAATTAGGGCAGGCCAGCCATTTGATGGGTCACTCGAGTACTCGAGCCATTTGAAGGTCATACGGTTGAGCTCCATTTTAATCGATTGAGCGAGTTGCAAGCACGCTCTGATTTCTCACAATTCCGTTTCCAATGAAATGCTTGATGGAAACGCTGTTTTGCCCTTTTTTTGTGTCTCATTCAAATCTCAAGTCAATATTTGTCCGGAGCATACGTTGGATCGCGAGGCATAGACGACGCGAAAAAATATTCTCTTCTCCCCGTCGTCAAATGACGTGAAAGGAAAACACAAAGAGAAAAACGAACATGGCAACGGAAATAAGCCGGCCGACGAACAAAAAGAAGAATGATTGGAAATGGCTCGACAAAGCTCCATGCGAGTCAAAATGAAGCAGAATGTGGATTATTTCTCCTTTTCGGATGCGCAACCTCGATGATGGCAGCGATGACAGAGATGATTCTGATGATGATGTGAGTCGAAGAGATATTTGAGATCGATGTGACTGGAAGCTATTCGGAATGATGGGGATGAGGATGACAATTGACAAACGACAATCGCATCATCCAAATGGCACAACGCAACTTTTTCACAGCGTCAACACGAGAAAAGACTTTCGGTTGTGCCGGCGTTCCGGTCGTAAGTCGCGAGAAACAGGCGATTCTTTCGAATAACGATAAAACGAACGAACAAGCGAATCGCATCAAATAATAATAGATGGCGGTTCACTTGAGGGAGAACTCATGGAAGCAGCCTGCGGCACGCCAACATTATACTATACTTGACTCGACTGAGGGCGGTTTCAATTGGTGAGACGATGGAATGAATCGGACGAGGAGATTCGTCAATGGGGGTGAAAGTCGCGTCGGGTCTAATTTGACCAGCATTTTGCATCCAAGTGGATCCAATCTGACAGTGGTGAAGAGTAAACACTGGCATCACAAGGAAACCCACGAGCGAGAGAACGATGAGAAGGCGCCAACCGTGACGCAGTTACCGACCAATTCCGTCACATCCGGGCAAGCTCACCCGGCACAGAGTTCTGTTGTTATCGTCGGAAGCAAATCCGTGATTTTTGTTGTCGCCCAGCCAATCCACAACCAGCCAGTTATAAATGGATCAAAATTCAAAGAAAATTGTGTAATTCATTTGATTTTCGGAATGTACTCGACGAAACAAAAACTCTTTTTTGCAAAACCATTTCGACACAGCAAACCATTTGGAAATAGAATCCCACTTTTTGCTATCATTTGAATAATGCAAGGGAATTAAAAGGTTTTTATTTTTTCGAAATTTTTTTGGGTCTTCTTTTTTGTCGATGGATTTGATGGAAACAAAGGTTCAACATGAAATTCTCTTCGATGGCTACATCCGACTGGCTGTGTGCATGTGTGTCTGTCAAGGGCTAAGAAACGGGTAAAGCTTCGATTCACCTTATTTTCTGGCTTATTGAAATATGTCGATCCGACGTTCGTTTATTCATAAATTTTGATTGATAATCTGATGAGAATAAATCGCATTTGTCTCTTCTGTGGCTGAGGAAGACGATTCCAGGAAATGCGAGAAATCGTATTCCTCGGAAGAAGCTTCTGTTAACTGGTTTCCGATGTCTAATCCGGTTGAATTCCTCTTTCGCGAAACATAAATCCGTCTCAAAGCCAATCCCATCAATCAATTTGAATGGAAGCGCCGGCGAAAATGCGACTTTTCCGTCGTGCACGAGAGTGACCCGTGCCAGTTGACAGCGGAAGAACTTCCGAGCCAACAGCCATCACACCGAAAAGTCATGGAGCGTAAACTCATTTTGATTCGTTCGGGTTCGTCGAGTGGATTGCACTTTTGGGTGAATTATTGCCGGTGCGTCAGAGGAAAACGTTGAAAGGAAATGAACCACGTGCCGGCGGAAAGACGGTGTCGGTTATGGTTATCCAGCGTCGGGTCGGCAATTGACTGTGAGGACATGTCTCGCATGAATCTCTTGGGCGACTGGGAACGATTAAATAGCATGCCGATGACCTCTCCCACTCAACGAGGTGAGCAACCCAGTCAGACGGGACGCCGGTCGTTATCCCGGGGCGATGCTATTTGATTCAATGACGTTGATTAACGGAAAGTTCGGGACCGTTCGTTTCGTGAATGGCAAAAGCTCTTGCATTTCGCGGAACAAAGAAAACGCCACTGGCGAACGAAGGGAATGGATTTCCTCGAAGTGCGCATGAAATCAATCGATGACGATTTCATCGTCAATGCAATCTGGGCCATCGAGAGAAATGTCATTATTTTTGTGCAATGAACGTTGAAATGGATCCGGGTTATTAATGAAATGGAAATCGGAAATCGACGAATGAAGTCATTTTCCATTTCGAGCAGCATCACCCCGGTTATGAGTGGGAAGCACCATTGTTATTGATTGAAGGCGCAGCCGACTCCTACATCACTTCCTCAAGCGATTGGTCAAAATTGATGTGTCGAAAATCCAGCACATCCTCGCTGCAGATGCCGTTAATTAAAAAACCCCGAAAGAAGAAATCCGCTTGTTTTTCCATTTCCAAACGCGTCACTTCACGCATGAGAACCACTTCGACAGCATTCCAATCGGCGTGAAACCATCTCTCCGATGTTTACATGAACAAAATTAATGAAAATTTTATTCAAACAAAAAGCAAATGACGTAACAGCAAACAAAATTATGTTGAAATGCTCACGTATTTTGATGTGATTTCAATGCATTGTATGCAGTCGGTTCCTGATCGAATTTGTCGCTATTATACCGTT
>JANSTV010068385.1:0-11009 GCA_027564135.1 Lestremia cinerea
GGGGGTTGGTAATTCAATTGCATCATCGATGACACTTGACATTTTGAAAAAAAAAAAAAACAACAATTTCTTCCTAGTTTCCGATGAATTTTCTTTTTTTTACTTTTACAGATCAGTGGGTGTTCATTTCGTTCAAATGCATCCCAATAGCAATTAGAAGTGATTTTTTTATCATAAATTCGGTTGGTCGTTATTTCGATAAATTTGAGAAGTAGACATTTGGTTAGCTGGGACTCATCCTCGATTCGGTTGAACTGTGTCATCATTAAATTGTTGAAGAAGTTGATACTATTATCTCTATCGCGAACCGAGTGTCAATCGATTCGAATCAAATAAAACTCAGTGGAAAATAAGCGTGAACTTCACAAGACGCTTGAAACACCGAGCGATTCCGAGAAGAGGGAGGAGAATAGGGAGGCGAGCACGAATGGCAGGGAATCCGATATTTGTACTCTACATGAATTGAATCAAGGAATTCCAATAACAAAATATGCCTCTCAACGTTTCTCGCTTACATAGCGGAACGGGTTTGCCGACGATGCCAACAACGACAGACATAGCCGTTTAATATTACAGCTTTGAATTTCAAGACTTCATAGATGTGAAATATAATGATGAATTCCATCAGAATAAGGCGGTATTCGAGTAACAGAATGACGTGGTTGCCTGTGCAGTGAGCTCATCGCGGTTGATGCACGAGCTGTCAATGATTTAGACGAACCACAAAGCGAAGATGTTGCGTAGTCAATCGCAAACGTACGAAAAGTCAAAACATCCGTTACAAAAATGGTTGTACATAGCGGAAATAGCTGAATACCAAGCATTCTAGCGACCCAACGTACGACCACGAAGGCATCAAGCACGACGTACCGAAAATCTTCTATTTCTTTTTTCATTTCTTCACTTTTTCCAAAATTGATTCTTCTTCTGTCATCTTTCTACGGAGATTCGTTCAAGGCGATTCGACATCGTCCATATTCAAAAATCATAGGGATAATTTGCTTGTGGGAAGGAAGAATGAACTCGATCGATGTGGCGCATACGGTGCTGCGTTTGTGACGGAATTAAACACCAGCCGAAGTTAAATTGAGTGAATTGTTCTACCTGATTGATTCTCAATATCGTTTGGTTGATCAACGAGCTCCGACAACACCAGCAAGCCAGGTATTCCACGCCCAACGGCTATTGTCGTATTCAATCAAGCTTTTCAATAAACCAATGAGGCATTTAATCGTATCATCATGTAAAGCAGAAATAACGAGAATTCGATAACGGTAGCAAAAATGTTGGTAATTCGCAAATCAAAAAATCTATCCAACAACTTAGTTGGTTTCCTCTGGTGTAGAAAACTGAGCCAATCGAGCCTTCCCATCACTCGGGATGACTGCTGATGGATTGGTCCGTCAGTCGGTAGTCGGTAGGTGTGCCGAAATGTATTAATTTTCATTTTGAAATTTTGGTTTCTGTTGTTCTTCAATATCGTTTGTGCCTTCCCGTTTTTTTACCTCTTGGCGTTAGATGAGCATGTGAGGGTGTGTGTGAGCGTGCACTTGTGGATGTTATCTCTTATTTTCAGCACAAAACATCGAGAATGAAACGACGTTTTGGTATAATGCTTTGCTGCGGCTGCGGAATTTCAATTGAATACGTTTTTCCGACGATGTGTCACTCAAACACTTTTTGAGCTAACCATTCTTCATCGTTGACGATTTCAAAGTGTTTTTCGGTGCCACCATCTGTACGATACACCAGAAGAACACTATTTGAATGGAATGATGTAAGTATATCATTGGTATTTGGTGGATACATTCAGCGTTTCTTTTATTTCAGCCGGCTGCTGTTTCGGGTGAAATGTTCGGCATTTCAATCTCCCAAGTTTGGGCTTTCGTTTCGTCGTCATTCGACTTGTCGACTAAAGCGTCACACGCACTCAACAATGTGTACAATGTTTTGGACAAAGACACCGATTTAAGACGTTTTACAATCATATAAAACTGGCTTCAGTTTGTTGCGGAGAAATCTTCCCAACCGAGAGCATCGTTTATTGTGAATTTAAAAAAAAAAAAATTTCTTGTTTGATGTGATGACTGTTTTGTGTTTTTCGCTCAGTTCCAGGCACCAAGCGCAGTTGCTCGTCGGCTGCCGATAACATTAGGATTCCTTTGACATTGTCTATTGGATTGGATTGGAAAGAATTTCGTTGGGCGGCGTTTGATCCATCTTCTTCTTCTTCGTCATCCTCGATTTCTCATTGATTTTTCCTCGGTAACTTTTCCGATGCCTATCTGGTAGGAACATATCTATACATAGGTCGGTGTAAAGCCGCACATTCGCCAATTATTCTTGAAACCTAAACCCGACACGCTGACGGCAGTGTTTACTAGGCACCACCCAGTGGTTTCATCATCCAAAATCAGTCTATTGATCTGGCAGCTATGCCCGCATACCCACAAAATACGCTCCATGCCAAAAAAAAACAATTTAAAACCTGTTCAGAATACCATTCTTCTGGCGTTCTGCGACGCCACCAGCACCTCATGCACACCGTCGACGCAAATTCATGTGAAGTTCTTGTTGAGAATTCTTCTCATCATTTCACGCATTTGTTTTTTCGTAGTTTTCGCTTTCCAACAGCGATGCGATGGACTCGTTTTTTGTTTTTTTTTTGGTCGAACAAAAGAGGACAAAACGAGAAAAGCTTAAAAAAAAAAATAACAAAAAAGTTTCTTGTTATTGCAACTCATATGTGCGTGTACGCGTGTGTGTCAATGCGTACTTTTACTTCCTTCTTCAGTGCTCGTTCTGTGAAACTATTGAAAATGTGGCTTGGAGTTTTCTCATGATTTTTGTATGTGCTGGCATAATACAACCTGTTCGCTACAATGAATATCATTGTAAAATGCTTCGGCCCGTGAGGTCAATTAATTAGAATCAAGGGTGAAGTCTTAGAATAAATTATTCTCCGTACAAGATCACCATTATTCGGTTCTTATGTCAGTTTCATCTTTTTTGTCTTTTGCGCCTTCATCGTCGCCGTCATATTGCTCTTCTTCTCATTCTCGGTCGAGCCAGTGCACATAGCGACAGCGCATAGTATCGTATCGAGAACATTGCGAAGCATCAACATAGCTTGCGTTCAGGTGTTTAGAAAATATTTCAATGTTTTTGTTTCATTTATTTTTCACTCATTTCGCCTTTGCGCAAAATGTAATTATTTAAGCAAAGAAGAATCTTGATATTCAAATTTGTTAGGAACGAAACCATCTTCTGACAGACTGTCTGACGAGAAAATTTATTTCGAAATTAATAAATTAACTCTGTATGGAAGGTGATATCATCTGGATCCGGAGTGCGAATTAGAACCAGCATGAGATGAAAACAATTTTTTGATTAACTCCGAAATGAGCATATAGCAACGTTTTCTCAAAAGCAAAATATTTCATGAAAAGGCTCAAGATCAAATTCCGAATGGATGAGCTAAATTGACCGACTGAAGAGAGATATTTCCGAATTGACATTCGATATGCTCCACATCCTCGATTCTCGAACGGCGATGCTGATAATGTTCCGATATCAAAGTGACCATATCAAGATCAAACAAACTGGGAAGTTGCAAATTGCCGAATAAACCCCCCAATCGTCCATTGTTCGGAATCATTTTCAATATGACGACTGCTTACATTCTCTGTTATTGTTTCAAACGAAAGGACTCATACCGAATCGTATTGAATTAGTTTCAGTTTCAGTTTCTGTTTTATTTCATTTGCAATTTTCCTTTTTCAATAAATATTCAAATGAAATGACTGACGAAAACACTGCGTTTCCATGCTGTTTGAATATTAAAATATACAATGAAAAATGGTATCCTTTCAATCCATTGAATAATATTAATGTATCCTCAACGCTGTTGCTCCTCGTCGTTCGTCGTCGTCGTTCGTCGTCGTCGTTCGTCGTCGTCGTTCTTCGTCGTCGTTCGTCGTCGTCGTTCGTCGTCGTCGTTCGTCGTCGTTCGTCGTCGTTCGTCGTCGTCGTTCGTCGTCGTTCGTTGTCGTCTTCGACGTGCTCCTTCGTCGTCCTCATCACTCAAGTCTGCGTGCTATAATGTGCGCTCAAAGGGCAGCAGTAAATGATTCGAAAGGAATATTCTCAACACATTTCATTCTGCACACCTTAAAGCTGGCATCACGTGGTCTGACGACTATTCTCAACACCTTCCTATTGAAAACCTCAAATCGCTTAAGAAAATATTACATTTCGTTTTTCTTTTGTTTTCAACGAAATCCCATCTGAGCTTTTCAGCATTCATTTTAAAATTCTAGGAAGTACACAGTCTCCTTCCGAGACATTAAACGCCAAATGCTATCATTTACTCTCCGATTTTAGCATTCACGCTGGAAACATCGACGGGATTTTTCGCCCGTCGACAAAGTTTAAGTTCCACTGAGCAAATTAACGAAAATACTTTGTTCGAAAGTCGCGTTCAATCGACATTGTCATCATCATTATTTCCGGTTTGATAAAAACATTCAAAAATGTACTCAAGCTCCTGCAGTCTTACGTCTGTCTGTCTATTTGTCTGTAAGTATGTTATTCTTGCGAGTGCATCCCGGAAAAGTCCTTCATCGGAAATGACAGAGTGAAGAGGGCAAAATGGAGGCGATTACCTTGAATACGGAATGCATTGAAAGCATTGTGAAAACAAAGCTGATGCAAAATGGGAGAAAAAATGAACAATAAACTCAGAGCGATTGCCTTGGTAGCGGATAGTCGGACGAGATCATGCCCGCTTTTCGAATGTTACTATTGGTCCAAAGTGTGAGTTCAAATTGAAAATGGACAATGGCTGGAATGGCACTCATCATCACCGTGAAGGCTAATCGGCAGATGAAGTGCTCGATTCAAAATATTCATCAGCGATCCGGCAGCCCCAAGCGTTGAGCTTTTGACGAACGATGAATGAAAAAGAATCATGGCAACCGAGAGAATCTAAAAGCAGCTGAAATGACGGAAACCTCTAGATATTGTTAATTCAAAAGCATGACAATATAAACTATAAAATTTCCATGTATTTTCCGGCTAGAAGAAGGAGCAACTGAGAATTTGTATTATTTATTGTTTCTCGCTTGTGCCATTGTGCAAATGCACTTTGGATAAGTGAATATGAATGTTGTCTGTGAACCGAACTGGAATACAAGTATTCTGGTTGTTGATGATGGGAAATACGAAAAACATGGAAACAAGAAAACTAATTTCGTGATATTAAGACCAAAAAAAGTTGATGGCTTGAGCGTTGAACCTTGTGTTCAAAATATTTTGGGTATTTCATCGGATGTGGCCACATTGTGGGCTCATGCATTTCCATGACGCTGTTTGTGAGTAAATGTGGATAAGAGCCAGAGAACACTGTACACTCTGATCGGTGGTGCGATGGCTGTTGCTCGGCGTGTTTCCCGCCATGAATGCATACACGGCAAAACTGTGATGGTTGATTGTGCTTGGCACACAAAAAAAATCGATGGCAATGCCATTTCTTCCTTAAAAATACATTACCATAATTCTCAATTAGTTGGTTGATTTTGTTTTCCGTTTTATCGTTTACTATTTTATCGTTCTCGTGTCTGTTCGACTCTTCGTTCGACTCTTCGAAAGTCGTGCAAAAACTATATTCACTGATTAGTTGCTGTAGTTGTTGTCCATCAGTTTGCGTTATTTCCGTTCTCTCATGTTTATGCTTTTGTGTGCTTTCTGTTTTTCTTCAAATGTCATCGTTGATACAGCTAAACAGAAGCTGAACGAAATTGAGATGAAAATTAAGCTGAAGAAAAACGTATAAAATATTCGTAAAAAAAAAAATGAACGATCGAGCGAACGAACGAATGGACGAAAAAATGTGAAAAAGCGCAAAAGATGAAATTGAGAAGGAGCAAAAACGATCCAAAACTACGAAAAAGCATCAAAAAGGATTCGAAGCGAAGCAACGAGGAACTCATAGAAGAATGGAAACGGGCACGTTAAGCTGAGATGAGTTGAGCGGAACAGAGCTCAGTTGAATTGTTTGAAGGCGAAACGTGTCGGTGTATCATGACAGGCATGGTGTATATAAATTGTGCAAGTGTTGGATTTGTACCAGCACCAGCACCATCAGCAATTGCAATAGCAATTGTAGATGAAATTGCATTCAATTCATAGAGAAAAACATGACCATATCACAACACACAGAGAAAACAGACGTCCACCAAAAGGCTGATGGCGGTGGGACATGTGTAGAGAGCGATGACTGCAGCAAGGCGAAGAAAAACAAAGAGCATGAATGAAGATAACATATTTGCCATGAAACACCAGTGACTAGTCGTTGTCCATTTCGTACATTGGATTATAAAATATAGAAATAGTTTTCTGGTATTTTGATTCAGCAAAATGCATGCACATGCACACATAAATAAACAAACCCCGAAACATATTATGCCACCCATTTAATTTTATTTAGTTTTCCATTGCATTTTTTCGTATAGTGGCCGGACCAGTGGCAGCAGCAGCAGCACCACCAGCAGCAGCAGCAGCAGCTCCATATTGCCTTTTTGTGCTCTCTACTCCTCTTCAATAATTTTTTGTTTGTGTTTTTTTCCTCTTTTCTTTTTTTTTGCTTCCTTTTCGCCTCCTTTTTCCATATAATATTGTCAGTGGGTTTTTTTCCCATTTTAATCTTTTTCTGTAAATTTCTCTTTTCCTGCAGGCTTCGCTGTGCTATGCATGTGCATGTGCATGTGCATGTCTGCACGAAAAATAAAAGTACTGAACATTAGTGCACCAAGTTACGCCAGATTCGGTATAATTTAGTGGTGAAAATGAGATTTTATTTTTCACTTTTTTTCTCTCTTTTTTGGCTTAACTTTATTTGCTTTTATTTTCCGATAGCTTTTTTCGCCGCCGTCTCTGACCTATAACTAAAACGAGCACTGTGTGAGTGTTGTTTTTCCTTTCTGATTGCGCTCGTCTGGGGCTTCCTCTGCCCGATGTGTATTTTTTCATAATTTCAGTGACGACACATTTTAAAATCAATATTAATGGCGTTGCAATTTGAAAAAAATCCAGAGATATGACTCAGTTTTTAAGTTGCGCTAAGACAGGCTCGGTTATGTATGTTTCCAGCGCATGAAATACAAATTATTGGTGTAATTTTTTTAATTTTTTTTTTTAACTACATACATTGCCCGGCAAGGCATACACGGCTTTCCACTCTACAAATAGTTCGCAGAAATATGACAGGCAGACCGGATCGGAGGCATTCGTGAGTGGTGATTTTTGAAAGATGACGCGTTTCTGGAGGTGCATTTTACCTGATCTGTTGCAGTCGTGCATTCCATGCGAAGTTCTCGAATCTCGAAACAACCACAAAAAGCATTCGGGGAAGAATATTGCAACCGTGCATACATCTCGCTTGGATAATCATCATTTGTCCGCAACACAGAGTGATCACTTTGGAGGGGCTAAAAATGACCAAGAGCAACAAAAAAAACTCGAACTACGGGCCCTTTTGAATCTGCTAGCAAGTGTTTTCCAAATTTTCAGAAATTCATCATTTTTCTGCTGCGGGAAGAAGAATGTACTACAGCGGGGACAAAACAGTACGCTGCCAATGTTGGCAATCGATCTTGAGCTTTATATCAATGATTGTTGTGATGAAGTTAAAACTCGAACAGTTTTGTTAAAACAACTCAGTTTTTCAAAAAAGATACTATTTCGTCTTGGCTATCATTCTATTACTGTTACAACTGCAGACAAATGATGATTTTTTTACCGAGATATATGCTCGATAGGAAAAATGGCACAAAAACCGGAAATGCTAGCGCTACAGTGTGCACAATCCTCTGATGAAGCATATCAGTAGCGGGGCGCAAGAATAAAAAATCGCTACCAAATGGGATCGATCCCGATCATCGTCTGGAAATGGAGAATTCAAACCACTTTCGGAAGGTATTCAATCGCCAGTTTTTCGAATAAATTATTTTCACATTCGAATTGGCAATAATGTAGCAGTTAGTCAAATAATTCATTTCACAAAATCAAATTGGAAAATTAACACGCAAATGATTAGTTAATTCGAAAAAATTGTGGAAATCCCAGTTAATCAACTCTTCTTTTTTCCTTTCGGTTTGCGGATAGAGAAATGCATTTAGAAATTCCTTTCGGAAGGAAAAAAGAAGAATTGCTTGACTGGGAATAGTTGTGTGCAATTGACAGTAACAGCACAATCTCGATTACTTCAGAAATATATGTGGCATATTGTGGCATATTGTGGCACATCCCGGTGCAGTAATTAACCCAAATAAATGCAGTTGATTTCCATTCTCTATGCACAAAACCGACGCTCTGTGACGAACGAATAGCTCCAACCGATCGGGAATGTAATGAATTGTCGATAGTGAGCATGGCGATGATAGCGATGCCAATGCAGTATTGAGTCTGATACAGAATCGTTTCGACGAGAATTGCGTGCATATCAAGGCCCCCTGACGTGGTTTAGCCCGTCAAACATGCTGATGGCAGACAAATTCCACATGACGATTAACGTTCAATTACTGTTGTAATTACTATATCAACGAATCCGTTCTCGAAATGAAATGCAGGTGAAAATATGTAAAATAAACATCGAGCCATTTGCGTTTCATTCCCTCTTTCTCCTTTTTGAACGGCACAAAGACAATGGACGTCACGGAAATCCGAAAGTGCCATGACAAGGTACAATTCCTTAAAAATGAATTAAATATATATAATTTCAATTTAAATAAAAGATTTGATGGCGAAATTATTAAATATATTGAACGAGTGAAAAATGCAATTTCACTGAGAGCTTTCACGAATCGAACGAATGTGAATGTGAATGTGAAATGCAAATGACTGCAGTACCAATCGCGAGTCAACAAATCTTTTCAAGCCCCGTCAGCTGCCATTCAGCTCAAAGCGAAATCATGTCGTCAACATAAGCGTACATTTTTTCCTGATTGGCTGATGGTGGATTCGACTTGACCGTTTTTTTGTTTTTTTTTTTTTTTTTTTCAACCCATTGTTGTCTTTACACGAGCACTCTAATTCCACAGCAGTCGGGGCCGTCACAAACATGGGTGGTTGTTTCAAATGCTTTCTGTTTATATTCGCATGATAAATAATGTCATTAAAATGCATTAACAAGTAATCTAAAGATTTTCAACACGCAATCCTGTATGACCGAACGGTTAGGCGCATGGTCTCGAATTACTCGCACGTGATTGTGGAGTTGTTGAAATGTGTGTGGACTTTTCTAATGTGGGTCGGGAGGGAGGAGGATGATGAACGACAAAAAAAAAATTGTTTCCTTTTCGATCACCCTCCAGAGTGGCCGGTGCCGCTCTTCGAGCTTCCCTAGTCACTCACCATTCATTCTTCCGAATGGCTTTCTCACCTTTCAACTGGAGCCGGATCCATTTTGGTATGCACGCGAAAGTATTATCACATACAAACAACCTTCCTTCTGAGGCAGCATCATGGGAAATATCCGTTTTCAACAGCGATGGAGTGAAATCCGAAGCTTGCGCGAAAAATAAATGAAATAATATTTGTCGCGTTTATTAAAAATTCCGTTTCAACTGAAAATGGTTGCATATTTACGTTTGACTCAAAAGAAAGTGCCTAAAAATTGGACTGAAAGGAGCGCCAGATGAAATGACATTTCGGAATCTTTCATTTCCCGCTTTTTGCGAATAAATTTGTAAAACAAAATATTTAATTCAATTCAAGCAAAATCAAACATAATAATTGTGTATGAAACAAGTTATTGGAATGAGGTGAATGTGATGACCTGCGATGGAAGGGAGGGAGAAAGGAAGGAGGACGGGGAGAGGGCGGGGGATATGCATCTCAAGTATGAGAGAAAGAAAGCGCTTCGCTTTGTAGCAATTGAAATGTATTCATGTACGCCCCGGAGTCCCACCCGTCTACGGCAAGTTGTGTCTTCCCTTCTGTGATGATCGTAAGAAAACAAGGCCTAGGCAATCTCTCATGATGGAATAGCGGATATGCATGAACGGAATGATGAACGAGCGCTAACATGAGGTGCGGACTCATATTCGTTTCTCCTCTGCGCTTTTGTAAAAAGTTCCGTCGGGCGACGTAAGGTAATATTCTTGGGAAGCACATTATGGTCCGGTCTTCTGGGCACTACTTTTGCATATTGCCCCGAAAAAACACGTTTTCGAATTAAAGGTCGTAAATATTAGTACTGTTGCCGAGGAGTTTGCTCCTCATTTACATATGTATATTCGAAAATTCAAACTTTTTGAAAGCGTAAAAATGCAACTGAGAATAAAACAAACGGATACTCACGTAATATTCTACTAGGTGCCAAGAAGCAAAATATCTTAATTAAAATAATTAATTAAATTGTTATTACACTCGCACATTTTCGAAAGCAATAATATTTAAATTTATTAATTTTTTTTCTCTCACTTGCATATTAAATACTGCAGGAGGATCATTTCATTTGTTCGCCTTCAAGCTGAAATGTATCTCGAAATTGGTCGGTCGTCTCTTCACCTCTCACATTCAGCCGAAATATTCCTCTTTTCTATTCGTCGTTTCTTGTTTCCGTATTCGCATGCGACCCACGCTAAATACACGAAGTGCTGCTTCATATGATGCACGAGGGGTGACGACACGACCCTGTTTGATTGCTTCTTGCAGCTTGAGCTTTGTGCTGTGTAACAATAAAATGCAAAATTGTTTGAGAATTCGTGAATGCCATTGCATTCATGACACTCATTAAGGTGTACCGAATTGCCTGAATATTTTCGTTGCTTCGAAAAATACAAACATTCCTCCATTCACCTACATAGAAGCTGTTTTCAGAAAACATTATTTTTGAATATTCATGAGTGCTGGTGATTACTTGAACGCTTCGTCTCTCTCTCTCTCTCTCTCTCTCTCTCTCTCTCTCTCTCTCTCTCTCTCTCTCTCTCTTTCTCTCTCTTTCTCTC
>JANSTV010068396.1:0-11009 GCA_027564135.1 Lestremia cinerea
GCGAATGTGACGAATTATTTTGCTATTTTTCAAAAAGTATTCGAAAATAATTCGTTCGAGTTGGTCGCAATAAAAGCACCTATCATGTTCATTTTTTAAAGTTGAAATATATTTGACAGAAACGAAAATGCAATAAAAATATTAATTCAACGCATTCGTGTGTCACAAATGTATGGGCTTGATTGAATTCAATTCTTATTTTAATTTTTATTTCTATTTTACTTTATTTCATTATTATTTTGATTTTTTTTTGTCTTTCTACGTTTCATTGACACTTGAGTTACAATGATGAATAACATAAAATTGATAAATTAATTAGGTGTAAAGGCTGTGTAAATTATTAATTATGATTATTTTATTTTTTCTGCGATTCAACGTAGATGGATTTATAACTGGACAGAATTTCGATAAAATATACTCAATATTTGGGGAAATTGAGAATAAGAAAAGATTTTGTATGAAACTATATCGTTTTCTCATTGAAGAAAAAAATTTCACAGCGCTATTCGATGAGAAAAATATTTCGGATAAGCAATATTCCAGTCACTACTGCCCCTGCATGTATGCAAAATATTGCTTTCGTACCAAAATATTTTCCAATATTTAATATACATTTTTTCCGCCGGGTAACATTATTATCTTGGAATCAATTTAGATTTTCAATGACGCTGAAGCACGCTAAAATTCTTTTCTTACATTTTCCAAATTTCCATTAAATATAGAATCTGTTTTAAAGAAAATCAAAATCGAACAATAATGCAAACTATTATTATTGATTAAATTCATTGATTATGTTATTGTTGCTGTTTGTTTTTATCATTCATTCAAATTTTATTGCAAAAAGAGAAAAAAAATGAAAAGGATAAAAAAAAAATCAAGAATAGTGGCCGGTAGTATTAATACTACTATAATTTGAAATTGAATTATTTAAGTTGTTTAGTTGTTTTTCATTATTTATTTCAAATTACGCTGAATGATGAAAGACTAGTCCAGAAGAGTGTATTCAACCGATACTTATCATTTTCCCAAGGACTCTTCGAAATGGTATTGGTGAAGCTGCCTCGTTTCACTTCCAACGTCCACCTCGCTCAGTCTTTCAGCCTCCAATAGGCGCACACACACACAAACACATACACCCAAGCAAACACTTAAACACTCACACAATTCATCCGTTGGGTGTAATCCATTTTGCGGAGGAAGCAGAGCATATTGTAATTGCATTGAGATAAGCCCCAATAATACAAACGAACATTAGCGTCAACAGAACGATTTCAATTGAATGATTTCATACGTAATAGAAATTGCAAGAACTAACAGATTGAGCCACGAGTCGTCGTTGATGAAATAACGAGAGATCTATTTTTGATATACGATTGATTCGAACGGAAATTGAATCGCATCGTCTAATGTGGCTGGTCCTAACCCAAACTGACTTGTCATAATTGCGCCAGCAAATGCAAGTCGCTATCAAAAATTTAATTTCTTCAGAGCTCGTGAAATCGATGCATCTTCATATCAGCTAGTATCGAATAAAAAAGAGAACACCAAGGCAATGTTTGAACACAACAGCAACCATCTCTTCGTTTTTTTTTTTTGCTTTTTTTTTATAGAAACTTTGAATCAAATATCTAACAAATCAGACCAATACGGTTGTTTGAACAAAACGCGCGAATAAAAGCCGATAGAAAACGAATGGCCCAATGCAGAAACACACATCTTTATTCGGAGATCCTTCAATTCCGAACACTTAATTTCTGACAATCTGTGAAATGAGAAATAGTTATAAATCACGATTGCGTAATATGCAATATTCAATTAACATTTTGATAAAATAACACATCGAAAAAATATACCATCTAATTTGTATTCAGTTATCTTAGCCAAAACAGAATGAAAAAGAAATAATAGAATTTTCACATACAATATACGAATCAACATGAAAAGACCCTTCGTACGTTTTGCTTTTCCGTTGGTTTTTTTTCTTTCCTCATTTCTCGGGTTAATGAATCAATAAACTTCGGAACAAAAACCAGAAAAAGACGTCTGATGAACATCCCCAATGAAATCAATCCGAATGAAATAAATAAGTGCACTTAACTGAAAACGTAAATGTATGGAGGGGAATATTCAGAGATGGAATGGAACGTATGGAATGAAATGGATGTGAGCGGAAATCCTAATCGAAGATAACCATTAATTAATAATGTTCATCTTGGAGGGAAAATCATGAGCACGTTAATGATTCATCAAAGCTCCTATTCGAAATTCCATGTTGGCCCTGACGTGCGGAATTCAATGTTCAACATTATTGATTCATGAAAATTAACGAGCCAATATAAAATGAGTAAAACAAAAGCAGAACTATTTAATTAACCAGAGAGAAAAAACCAAAAATGTAAAATTAACGACACACAGACACCCAAACCGATAGAAAAACAATATCCAACTAAATATAATTTTAGAATTAAATCAAAATGGAAAACTTACGAGTTAAGATGACGAAAAAATTGAGAAAAGAAAATTGAAAATTGATTTGTGTGAGACCCCAGATTGACCTCGTGTACATGATTTATGAAATTTGCAACGCATTCATTGATTAATTATATTAGACAAAGTGAGAGAGAGAAAGAAAATGAGAAAAAGAAAATCAAGAGGGAGAAATGAATATATTGCTTTAAATAGGGTGAAATTAAAATAAAAAATAAAATTAAAAATTTCGTTGTTTGATTTTAATCCTTTTTGGCGTTTTGGTCTTCAGCGCCATTTTCAAGCAGATTCGCAAAATTTTCCTTGAAATCGTCAAATTCAAGCATTTTCATGAAGAAAATTGTCAACTGGGAAGGCTTGGATATTCTAACTGAATCCCGAAAAGACAGGAGACATTGACCAATCATACCGGCACGACTTTTACGAGGCTCTCAACGACAACATTGTACTCTTGATTGAATAATGAACAATCCGATTCCATTGCATTCTTTCCAACACCTTCCAGTGAAACGTCCGATGAAACCATCATACCAACCAGTTTCGAATAACAATCAAGCCATAACTTGGTATTTGTGGGTCATCATCACCTCGTCGAAACGTCGGAGTAAACAACAACTGCTTTCGCCCCAACAAGATTCACTCAGAGAGCTTTTTGTCAATCGAAATTCCACAATGCGAAATTCAGCCCACTCATTCAGCACATTTTCCGTTAAATGTTGAGTTTTCGATTTCAAATAAACGTCAAAGAGCTTTCCCGCGCTAAGGATTTTATTCAGCATTTTCCGTGCTGCAGACAGCAATGGATGGACAACGTTGAATTTTTCCACATCCACTGAACGGGTGCTCTTGCGCAGGAGCAAACTCATGTGATCAAAATTTGTGTCTGCTGTGGCTGGTGGTGTGCGTGTCGAATGTGCTTCGGTGTGCGTATGGTAGATATGGAAAATTCACCGTTGACTATTGATTACGAAGTTATGTCGAAATTTGACGAAAATGGCATTCACCATTTGAAATATACACACCACCACCACACACAGTTCGATACCCTTCTTGAATGTTTGGGGCGGTTCCGCAACCAGTCTAGTAGACGTGCAGAAATTGACTTAAAAAGGTTCTTTTTTATACAAATTCAGTGAATTAACCGAATCCAGTAATTCAATGCAATCGTCGTTCGAATAGCAATCGAGTATTTTTTCGTTTGTCGATACAAAACAAATCCATAAATTTTTTTTTTTCGAATCGCTCCGAATGTTTTCGAATCGAAAGACCGTTTAGTGCTGATGTCAATGGAGGAAATTCGCGAAGAGCAACTTACGTGATTTTTGCCCGTAAAAGCCCGAGTCACCAGGACCAATGCAAAAGCGAAAAACTTGAATGTCTACTAGAGATGGAAATCTATTGATTCGTGCTGAATTCGTGAATGTGAAGAATACATTTCGATGAAACATTCTTTTTTTTTTTTTTTTGGCGAAAAACCTGTTTTGAAAGCTAATTTTTTTGTGTGTAAATTGTGTGTGTAAAATTGTATTTGCGAAAAACGAATATGTATCCCATTCGATAGCCGTTTGATGGGGAACATTTTTTTGTAATTCCCGTGAATAAAATTTGGTGACTGAAATGCATGCATGAATTCAGTGGCGAGTGATACACAGTTATTCGGATTAGATATACTTTAGGTGGGTTTTTAATTACGAAAAGATTCCTTTTTTCCTCTTGAAAATGAACAATTGCTAAAAGGCTCAGTCGTACAACATACACCATACCGTCATACGCATACATTCCCATGCACACCAGCTAGTTGAAGACAATGTCAGCATTCTACGCATTCTGGTTATTCAGAATGGTTCTATTATTTGGAAAAATGTTTGTTTGGAGAGAAAAACAACGAAGCAAATGAAAAGCAAGAAAAACAATTCTTTGAAAATTTACAAAGTTTTTTTCTGAAGTCATCTCGTCATTCACACTCATTTCCCCAATGATGAGACACAAACACACATACCCTCACACACGAAAACGCACACAAAGAATCGTCGACAAAACAACAGAAAAAATAAAATAAAACACCATTCAATTCTATTCATTTCGGATCCAGACGTGAAAGTTTGCATGCTTTGTATATTGTTCCAACTTTGTCGTACATTAATATTAATTATCCAAAAATGATTTTCAACTTTATTCAAGTGATTTTCAAGAACAAAAAATGAATTTGAAATAAACAACAACAAGCAGAAACCGTAAAATGAAAAATGTCTAATGAGAGCATAAAACATATCGAATAATAAATGGAAATGGGATTCGGATTGAATTGAGCCCAATCGAGGTAATCGTGTAGGCACCGTCAACGAGCAAGCCGAAAACAAGCGAAAGAGTGTGTGTGTGTGCGTGCGAGAGAGCGAGGAATGGCAAGCGAAGAGACATGATGAGAAAAGACAAAAGACCGAAACAAAAACACCATCCATTCCCTGGCCCATCACAAATTCAGAAAATTCATTCCAAATAAACAATGAATGAATCATTTTCATTAAATGGCATTCGTTAAATATTCACCAACGATTGTTTTCAAACAACAACGGAACGAGTGACAGCTACGTTCATCAGTCTTGTAAATTTCTGAATAATGCATATGACAACACACATGATCGACGAAAATAACGGTGTTCATTACCTTTAGAATAACGACATGGCCACCTCGGTTAGCCAAAAAGCGCAGAGGCTTCACACAGAGCCGCATCCAATACAAACGCTACCATCCAAACACGACAAGAACACGAAAGAAAGCGAAGAAAGCGACAAAAGAAAGAAGAGACATGCGAATTTCCGAAATGAGAAAGTACACACACCGAAATGCCGAAATGAGTTTTGAAACAGACCCCGAGAGAAAATTGAAAATCAATATTCAATGATTGGCATATATGAAAATACCAATCTGTGGGGTGCACCACAAACATAATCATGTAGCCGCATATACAGTCCTGTGCGATCGTCTCACAGTTGCGTGTATTTTATGTAAATAATTTAAATTTCATTAGAGGAGCGAACGGCAAACAAAAAAAACTGCTGCTTTGCCACCACTTGTGGTTTTCGACGAATACAGTAAGACGAACATACACAGGCTCACACACTAACGTGAACACATACGGGTCAGAGGCATTAAAAAAAATGAAAGAATAAAAATAAACTGTAAACTTAATTATATTGCAATTCAAATGGGAAACAACGAGCCTGCAAAACGAAAAAGGTGCACAAAGTAAAGCCAAAGATGCGAGGCGACGCCAACAACAACAAAGAATTTCTATGTTTTATGCCTTCTTGTGGGCATTTTCGTTTCGCATTATTATATTATTTATACTATCATTATGATTATTATTGCAGTTATTTTTCTCACCCGTAACTCTTCCTTTACGTAAACGAAAAGAAAAATAAAAAAACAAAAAATAAAATGAAAATTCATTTCCAAGCTGGGACAAACAAGCGTTCGCGGTGTATGTTCTCTTTGCTCCATTCCATTCCTGAGCATTGCATTATTGTTGTATTACACAGTCATTTTGCATTCATGAAATATCTTACAATTGAAACACGCACCAGCAACAGCATCGCTTTTTCGTTTTAAATGTTCTTCGTGAATGAAAATTTCATGCTTGAAACACATAATGGCTGCGAATGCATTCTGCTCGTGCTTTTTTATCCTTTTGTGTTTGTCTCACCCAGAGAGGGTTGGCGTGTGAGTGTGTGTGTGTGTGTGTGTGTGTGTGTGTGTGTGTGTGTACGTGTGTTGAGCTTTTGATGGCACCATGAGTTGTGCGTATGTCATTATTTTGCAGTTTTCGCATGGTTCGCAGCAATTCATTTCGTATGCATTGCCAGTTAATTTTAATCAAATGGTTAACCGTAATATTCCATTCATTCGTCGTGGTGAATTATTGATTCGCATTTGGGTTACACAATTTCGCAAGTGGAATTGCAATATTCTATTGCGAGTTTCCGAATGAACAACATAACTTATGCTCTATTCAAATAAATATACAATTATGCTGCACAAAGTGTTGTACCAATTTCATGAGCCATATACGACCATTCGAATACAACATATTCGGGCCATTTCCAGTTTCATTTTGATCGGTTGCGTTCATATTGCCACCATTGGTGTTGTTGTTATTGCTGCTGCTGCTGTTGCTTGTATCAAACGAATGTCAGTGGTGCTGGTGCTGGTGCTGGTGGTGATGCTGGTGGTGGATCTGATACTGGTGCTGGCGCTGAAGCTGATGTTGATGTTATAAATTATATGTGCATGTCTGCTCGTTGAATCTCCGTACCATTTCATTTTATAACTATACATCATTGTGCCTGCAAAACTGACTGAGGTTAGCTTTGACGCGTGCGCCATGCATATATGCACGAGACTATCGTGAAGAAAAATCTCATCTTTTTTCTCTATATCATTTTCGCCGTATGAAATTTTCGGGGCTAGAACCTGCTGGTGCTGCTCCTGCTGATATAACTTTGTTGCAAAAACAGACCGAAAATGAAAATTATTTTATCTCGTTTGTTTCGCATATTTTTGTTTTTTTGTATTTTGTGTTTGGCGAGATGTCGTTTGTTTCCCATCCGCAGACTATTTTGCCGTATCTGGCAGCGAATTTGCGAATGCATTCCAGTACAAATATGCCCGTTTGTCGTTGCACGAGCAGAACAGAAAATAGTCCACACTCACACTCACACCCAAGCATAAAGCTCTCAATCCGCATTCGTCATTTACGTCATCGTTTGGATTTTACGTCATGACGGGTTCTGTACACTCTTCCAAACAGCATGCAGCCCATGCAATCCGAATGAATCCGAAACCATGTCGAACAAACATCATCAATTGAATGGAATTCGAATCGGCAACGAAGGACTCATTCAATGGATTCGTTTGGTGCTTTACACGGTTGAACCGTTGATTGCTTTATTTGTCATCGGAGCTTTGTGATTTGCCCATTTGGACGATATCGAAGGCGAACATCGTGATGAATAATTGTCATTCGATTCGCAAAATGACCGAGCGCTAGCGGATGCAGAAAAAGTGCATTCTCTGGTTCTGGTACGATATCAAATAACAACATCATTGTTTACGTCATTCCGAATGTCCTATATATTTTACGGTTAGCCCACATGTTTTATGCTACATTACTGCTGGTGCATACGGTCAGACAGCGAACAGTCATGTAAGTGGATCAACAAACACCGAATTTCATCCATTTTTGACATCCCAAATGTGAATGGAGGTCGGGTCATGGGATGGGTGACGGAAACTGAGAATGAAGTGGGCCAACGACGTTTCGGAACATGGTCGTTGTCGTCGTGCAACAATTTTACCGTTATTCTAATGATGCGTGACTGCAAGAGAGAAATTAAGTGAACAGGATTCCAGTGTCATTTGTCAATATTTTTATTATTTATTGAAACAATTGTCATTTAGTACAACAGTGATTCGTTTCATTTTCATTGGTTCAGTCTTTTACAATTCGTCAGAGAACAAAATCACTTTGTTCTGGTCAAAAATACTATTCGTTCACTTCGTTCACAGCCAAACATTACAGGCACATTGAAAAAGGGGACACAAAAATATCCCAGAAAAAATCCCAGATATTCCAAAAGTCGAAATCCAATAGACGCTCTTTTTCGTTCAATTCCACCGAATTATCTTGTCTGCCTTCATCACGGCTTATCTCAGCCTCAATAATAATAACACAGTAAGCTGTCCCAATAATCAAGAGAATCACAAGAAGAATTAGAGCTTTCTCCATCTTTTATGAAACACGAGGTTTTTCGGCAAATTTTTGTTGAAGATGACAGCAATGTATTTCAAACGCCGTCGATATGAAAAAGTGTGTGTTGGCTGAATCATTAATCGACAACGACTAGCAATGGTGACAATGCCGGATGGTGCGCAGCTAAACAGTCCTACCAACCCTGAAAGATGGGAAACTTTGACACCGATCAAAACTTGATCGAATCGAAATTCGAATACCAAAGTGGAAACGAAAATCTACGAAATCTACAAGAGACAGAGAAACAAAACTCTCTTCTCTTTTTCATTGAAACGCAAAACAATGCTTAAAATTTTTGCATTTCACGTCGGACGGACGCTGTTCGAGACGAAAACGGCAAAGTTTCAACGTTCAATCCGCTAACTAGGAGATTGCAACACATTGTTCCAGTTAATGTACTGCTGTGGATGGGGGAGATTCTTGCCGTCATTTGCAGTTCGAAAGCAAATGGAAATTGATTTTCTCGTTGATGGGAGTGTTGAAACAATGATTTTCGGCTAAAGTAGGACAGGATGCATGTGATCCGAATCGTAACGATGTGCGCTCAATTGAACGTCATGAAATATGACGTAGATGCATGCCTCCCGCACGCCGATAACTGCATGCATGGGGCTGTGTCGAGAGTTAGCGCTTTCGATGGCAAAAACTCAACGAAATGAATTTTTACGTCATCATCTTCTGAAACGGAGCTAACCCAATTTTTTTCCGCTAAAACTTTATTTGCGGAACGCTGAAAAATGTTCAAGTAGATTTCTTGTAGTCGCTGCTCATTGAGTTTTCATTTACTTTTGAGTTTTATGTTTTTGTTGCAAGCGATTGTGAGCTTCCCGACTGGAGAGTCTTGTCGCTGAACCGCAATCGTTCTTTTTAGGTCGTTCTGGAGCAGAAAATTGAAAATTCAACAATTTCTTAATTCCATGTGAGATGAAAAATAAATAATTTATTTTCTGGCATCGTTGCTGTTCCGGCAACACCAAGCGACCGCAAGCTCAATGAGCGATGCCTTTTCAAATGGAGAATTATCCACTGAACAGCTTTACAGCTGCACAAACTCAACGAGCAAATCATGTCAAAGAGATTGAAAGCGAATTAAATCGCTCTGTAGATTTGTAAAGGCAAGTTGCAAACCTCATCAAATTCAATGATCTGGGATTTGGGTTTATCATTCGATTTCCAATGACACATGATTGCATAACCAACGCCCGAGGTTTTAGGATTGACCTCGTTGACCTTTCGCAAAGTGAATCATCTTATGCATTCGACATTGCTTTCAATGAATGAGGTAAAGCGTCTTACGATGATTCTCCGATAAATAATTTCTATTATTTAATTAATTAATGTTTCTCGGTCGTTTATTTAGCTTTGTCAAACAAACGAAAAATCGAAAAAGCTCTAGTGAAAACTCTATTCACGGTTCTTTCCCATTACTATTGATTCTATGGCGATTCTTCATCCGCTTCCTTACAAAATGCTCGATGGCATTCGATTGCGTCACGAGTAGTCGGGCATGAGTGTCATCGATCTCCTTCATGATGTCGTCGACTTGATGTTGCCGGGAAGTGAGCAAAATCTAATTGTGAAATACATCACTCATTTCATCACACAATCAGTAGGATCGATGCTTACCTTCGACTTTTCATTTTCAAAAGTCAATTTCGCCAGACACTCTCTAAGCTCCAGCTTTTCCTGATTCAAAACCGTTATCGTTTCATTCATTTCACCCAGTTGCCTTTCCAGCTCTTCGATTCTCGTTTCCGATGCAATAGATTTCACAACTGTCGAACTCAGATCGGATTCTAGTTCTGCAATGCGCAACTGTAGTTTCTCAATGGTGCCCTGCAGGACATCAGCATTCGTTTCCAATTGTTTCTGTCGAAGAAACTGATTCTGCTCAACCAACTCCATTGAAACATTGGCCTGAATCAAACCTGCTCTTCATAGTTCTCTATCAAAGTGGCGATTTGCTTTTGAACACCTGAAAGCTCTTCCTTCAGAGCTGCCGCATCGAGACATTCCGTGTGAGAAATTGTTTCAGCCTCTTGGTCCACTTGGACTCCCACATTGCATTTCAACACGATCTCCTTCGATGGTGCGGACTCATTGAAATTATTTGAGAGCTTGGCGATCTTTGAAATGATCTTGAAGGTAAGCTTATCATCTACAAAGAAAACACATTCAATTGAAGCTCAAGCAAATGGTCATGGCCATCTACCAATCAGAAGCTTCTTCAGTCGATCCTTCAGCTCCTTCACCAAAACGTTCAACAGCCGAACCGGTTCGAAGTCATCCAAATCGACCTCTGACTTTACTGTCGAATTGTTTCTTGATTTCGCAAACGATGGCTTCGAGGCAGCGCGTTGCTTCTGCTTCAAACGCTCCACCAATTGACCTTGGCAAGAACAACTTTTTCGCGTAAACGGCTGAACGGTTTTCGTCACAACATTCTTTCGGCCGCGTTGCCCATAAAGCTTTGAATCCTCCATTTTGATTTGCTTGAATTTTATTAGAACTCAACCGAGAACCACTTCATCGGAATTTCATCAATTTTTGACAACAAATTCAAGGCAATCAGTCAAAAAACGATATTCCCATGAAATTGATAATCAAAATTCCCCGGTCAAGTGACGTATTTGCGTCACTGCAAATGTCAATAGTTGCGCTGAATCCGACCGTGCTATTACATCAAGCGTAATGAAACAATCATAATGATAA
>JANSTV010068407.1:0-11007 GCA_027564135.1 Lestremia cinerea
AGATTTATAACGAACATGAAATGCCTTATGTACCCGTTTCACTTTGAGTATATTCACGAAAGTTGTGTGTGATAACGGAAAGAATGTGGTTGAACAAGCGAATGGGAAAAATAAAGGGTGACGATGATACGATAAAAGGGTTTCGGTCGACGATGAATCAAGATGGAAGGCAAAGAACGCGATGAAGAAAAATGCGGTTGAGATTACCACAAATTTTTCTCGTTTCGACCCCGTCCGATGACGTGTTTTGTCTCCTTTTCTTCCTCGGTTTATTTGTTTTCTTTCGTTCGCCATTGCCTGGTTGGCTGATAAGCCGAACATGCACAGACTGTAAATGGAAGGGAAACGGCTGTTATTGTGCGTGCGTGTTATTTTCGATCCAGCCAAATAAAAACAATGAGAAACATTCCGAATGAATTATTGAGTCCAAAGTTGTGGCCGTAAAAACAAGTCATTTTAATAAAATAATAAATTGATGATTTCGATATGAAATATGTCGAATCGGGATATCAACGCGTCAAATCATTGTTCATCGTACTACTGAAATACGCTGGCAACATCATTTGCCTACCAAAGTAATTTCATCAGCTATCGAATTGAACCACCACAGGCATTTATCTAGTCATCACGTTAATCCATTGTTCATGCCCAAAACTGTAAACCGCAGCGACCAACTGCCAAACAAAATGCGATTGTATGAAAATTTAATCAAAGAAAATATTTTGTGAAAACAAATTAAATTTTATAATCCATTTATTAACTGGAAACTCCGTTAAATAATAATAAAATTTGCATGAAATTGCATGAGCTGGCAGCTCCGTTGAGTTCGTGTGTGCGATTCGGCAAGCCACTGGGATGCATATGCGGAATGAACGAATGAAAACGGGAGTTTATTGTTCGGTCCCCGAATGAGTGCGATTGTGCTAGAGCGAGCAAACAGACAAGAGAGCCGACTAAATGGAAAACCATGAGCTGTTTCCCATTTGCATCCATTCTCATTTCATAATTTATTTTGCCAGAAATTATATTTGCAAGACATAACAAATTGCCATGTAGCCAACACAATCATTCGCGTTCACCCATTCACCTACATTCTCCCAACCACCCACCAAGTCGCACAGTGACACATGCACATCGAATAATCTTCATGTTTGGTATTCACGGCGATCTTGTTGTGAGTTTTCCATTTTCAAGTTAGACATCGCATGGATGGGAATATTCAGCGATATAATTGCCATTAAAACATCATTATTCCATTCCATGTGTGATTTAATAATTAATTATTATGTTATTATTATTTTAATGCGGTTCGTCGGGGTCTTTCGGGATGGATAAACGAGTTGTGCCAACGTCAGATGATTTCATGGTATGCTCTGGCCAAGGGATAATAAACGAATCAAATGCACAAACTATGGCTAAAACATCCATGGTACGATTTAGTGAATTCATGGTTTTGCTTTTATGTTACGATCGTGTCTATGCTTGACTCATACAAATTGGATGTAATGTCGTCGTACGTTGAGAGGAAATTTGATTAAAATAGTACATGAATGAATGAGTGACTGTGTGCGGTATCCTCGGTCTTTGGCAAAGCTGAAAGCATGTGGGTGTGTGGTATATATGTGTGTATGTATGAATACCGAACCGAACCACCCGAGACAAGTACCCATTCTACGTGCAAAACTTTGTAAATGCCGTAGATCCACCTTTTCATAGTAATTATCCATTCACCTATAACACCAGAAGATAACTTTTAAGCACAGTTACCATTTGAAGTGTCATTGTAACAACGTTATAAATCCACCCTCTTTGTTTCCATTCATTTCCCAGCATTTAGGAATTTAGACTTATAAAGACATTATGGACCATATCGTCGCATCCTTATCGTCATCCGTCGTCATCAAAGTTCGTTCCATTGCCAATGGAATAATAAATAAATTCAGAGCAACAGAGAGTGGAGTGCGAATAAGCAACTTAGATGAAATAGCAATTAAATTAACTCTGGTAATTAAGATATTAAGACTTGGTGTGTCTTTATATCTTCCAATATTCGCTATGTGTGCTTGTAAAGGTTGTACGTTCATTTGACACGTAACTCAATAACGGTGTATTCATAACTTTATCACATAAATTCTACGATGTTTTTATGACGTTTTCCCTTCTTCTTCGTTTTCTTCTTCTTCTTCGCAGAAAAATTCTCACTCAATGTTTGCTTCACGTTCAGTAGAACGCCACGCCATATCGAAAAAATGATTAATATCGAGTCGAATCACGCTCGTTGGTTCCCTGATTTTCTTTTTACGTTTGGCAGTTTTCGCGTAGCTGTTTTGACCTTTCGACCGTGCGATGAAACGCAAATTGTGAATGTGTGCCATTCGATGGTTGGCTGATGAATGTATGTCAACGACGAAAAAAAGGGCGAGACAAAGTGAAGACTCGTTGGGATTCATTCACGTGGTAAATGGGATTTGTTGGAAACTTAAAAAAGACGAGGATAGAACAAGAAGGGACAATGTGAATTAGAATGAAAAACATTTGGCAATTATCCAAGATGGGTTGAACTCGTCGACATCATTTGCACCGTTTAAATCAATGCAACCACAATATCATAACATTTAAGCTGAGAATGTAACGGAGGCGGCCAGAAGATAAGAAAACACAACCAATTTAGGGAATGGCACTGGGGTTGAAATGGCAGATCGTCTGTCAGCAAGGTCGTCGTCAGTAAGGTAATTAAAAAGCAACAACAACGGTTTTCCGCTTTATTACTTTACGATGGAGCTGATGCACGCCAAAGGATCGTAAAAAAAATGTTACGACTTCTTTTTAAGCTTCTGAACAGGAACGAATGAATGTTGGTCTTTTTTATTCCTTCGCATTGTGGATCGGCATCATTTTTGGGCGAAGAGGAAACGCAGCAGCGGAAAGCAACATACAATAAAACCGCAACACTCCCCCGACGGCGAAGAGACGAAAATTGCTATCGAATATCAACAATGCTGTCGTAAAATGTTTCATTCTTTTTAACGGACGTTTCATTTGCTGCGCTGCGGCTGACTGTTGTTGATGATGAAAAAATGAGGGTGTTTAAGTCTGACCGTAAAACGAATATAAAAGCGCGTTTCCATCGGGAACCCGGCATTGATATTGAAATTCTAACAATAACCGGCGCAATGTTCTCGTGTAACGCCGATAAAAGTAAATATTCTCTCATTTCGTCCCACACCGTCGATTCCGAAGAGGAAAAGCACTTTTTGTTGACTTCGTAGTTATTTGTTTGCAACCGCCCATGTCTCCTCCCCCTTCTGTTCTGTTGCCCGAAAGTTTTTCCTCTCGTTATTTTTGTTGTGCTACTTCTTTCCATCATTCGTTTTTTCTCTCTTGTTTCCCATTATCGACCGGCCAGACCAGCGTTTTTATGACGACGATGGTGCACACCATTCCAATGCGACTACAAAAATGAGATGGAGACGAAATGTAGTTTATATTCGCAGCGATTTCATTTTATTTTACATTTTATTATTCGCTCGTCTTTTTTCTAAAATGTTTAACAGATCGTGAAATTGAGTTTTTAACTTTACGCTCGTGCAACAAAATGCACGATAAAAACGACGAGAAATGAAATGAAATAAAGCAACGAAACAACGACGTTGGCAACGATGAATCCGGGCGATGATGACAACAGCAACAACAACAGTATTCACGCCGGCGGATAGCAGCGACCACGATTGGCCAAAAGTAACCAACCATTTCGGCCTTATGCAGTGAGTTTTAACAATTTTTGAATGCATTGCCAAAGAATGTTTGAGCTTTGAGCAGTCTGAAAATTATGTAATTTGATATTTTTTGACGAGAAAACTTGAAATTTGAAATCAGAATTGAATGAAAGAGGGAGGGAGCGAAAGAGATATAAAAGAGAAGAGTCTAAAATTCGTTCAAATTGACAGCGCATCTGGAAATCAAGTGAATGAAACAGTGGTCTTATTACCGCCTAAACTCATCGACCACCAAGCGACACACAATCGCACCATCATCCAATGAGCCTCTTGCGAATTCAATGTTAAACAAACATGACATTAAATCAGCATTAATTAAAATATTATTATGTTAATTGTAATCGTTTTGATATTACTACGAAACGAATCCCAAATAAGCCGGTCGTCATCATATATCGTTCGCAATGACGCCAATTATGATAATTGTTTATGTTTTTTTTGTATCATTTTTTGGATAATAAACGATGACGGCTATTACAGAAAGTTTTCAAAAGACCAGCCAGAACGAACGTGAAAAATTAGGTGAACATGGCCGATTGAAAATGAAATGGATAAAAACGCAGCTTTAGACGGGCCAGAACAAATGGAAGAACGATCGTTACGGCTTACGAGGGACTCAACACAGCTCATTGAACACCAGCTCGCTTCGACGGACATGTTTACCAGTTCAAGCCATGCGCATCGGCCCAGCCACAGTCACAGCCACGGCCACGGCCACATAAAAACGAATCTCAGAACAAGACTCAATATATTAAAATATATGCTTCGATGCCAAACTAATGAATCCATTAAATTTAATTTTATGTAAATTTGCATTTTCACATGAAAATTCGAAAAAAAAAAATGTATTGAAGTCATTTCGTCTATATCAATTCAATGCGATCTACGCATATTTTCATAGAATTTGCCTTGAGCACATTGTGCTGTGTGCATTTCAGCATGAATCTGCGGTGGAATGCGAAGCGTTTGGTAATCAACGCACAAGCATCGATATCACAACAACAGATACTATAGTTGCCGGTTTTATGTGCCCTGCTAAAGTGATGCAGATTTATTCAGCAAAAATATCGACTGTTGAATCAAATTAACACTCTGACTGCATAATAAATTTCGTAAATTAAGCGAATATGAAGTCTAATTACTAACAGCATGGATCGCAGTTTGTACCAAATAATTGGTCAATTAAAATCCCACATTTTTTCTTCTCTCATTTTGCCGCTCGTTCGATCACTCATAATGCGGAGATCGTCAATAAGTTGATACCCAATTGGCATTGTAGCCCTGAAAGAATACTGTGAAAATGGAGTGCCGTTGCAGATTGCATCATAACTGAGTCGCCCGCCATTGATTCAATCGATCGGTAAATATGTTTGAAAAATTCGAAACCGGTGAGCTTTTCGTCGATGGTCATACGTCGACGCAGATTCTTACGCCCGCCATTTAATTATTCACTCTCATTTCAGTTCTTGTATGTTGTATCATTGAATAATTCAGTGCGCTAGCTCCATTCCAACCCAAAGTACTTTAAGACCCAATTCATTATTCATGCTGCATTTTGTTAGTATTCAGCAACATCACATCATCGTGCAGGCTGGATTGGCTGGAGCAATGCTGTTAACGCTGGCATCGGTGGTTTGCCTTCCATTCTTCTTGTGTCCTCGAATGAGCGGAACTTTGGATATTTTTTTTCTTTGCATTTGGAAAATGACAGAATAAATTTTCAACATTTACTTGCTTTACTTGATTTGAATTTAATTACCTCAACCGGGGAAATTCAATGGGGATTTTTTTTCTTTTCCCCATTTTCTTTTTGCGCCCAAAAGCCATTTCAGATACTTGGAAAGGCATTCAGAAGTGCTTACTTGAAGGTGTCATGAATGGAAAACGCATGGTAACAACCAGCTGGTTGCTATGCATCACCCAGGCGAATGAACTGCAACGGTACTCATTCGCCAGAGTCAAGAGTCAAAAGCCATCTGGTTAAATAGCTCAATGCGTCCATAAATTCCAGACATTATTCATTTCAATTCATTCCCATTTCGCCACTCGACCTCAAATATTCCACCGTCCGCAACAACAGGCGGAAAACATAATTCATGATTTCATTAGCCCATCCTACGTTCGATTAATAATCACATTGACACAAACTCGAACATATTTCATTTAATTAATGCAATTATAACCGACAAATTAATTATCTGTTTTATCAATTTTTAGCAACAAGCCGAAAACGATTCATAAATACAAAATCAATACACCGACGCCAGTGTAATTGAATGAGCGTTCGTCGCTCGACAGACTCACACACACACACACACACACACACACACATTCGTGATGATAATGATGAATATTACATTTATTATTATTGAAGCGAAATTAAAATTATTTTGTTGCCGTATCGCGTCATCTCACTCTTTATTTATGTAGTATATACATTTCGTTTTCACTCGGTTCCTCTGCGGGACTGATGTGCGCGTTATAAATTATTCATTTATTCATGCTTTGCTGTATTTTGTATAAATTTTGTACAATTTAATGAAATAAACGCAACATTCATTATGAATGCAATTTATATCATGAAATGCCGCATGTTTTTCAATTGAGTTTTTTTCGTGCTATTGCCGATGTTGTGAATACTTGTTGTTGTTTTTTTTCAGTTTTTTCGCTGTTTTGTTGTGTGGATTTTGTATGTTTGTGTAATTAAACAAATTATTATTTGAGAATAACAACAACAAAAAATGTATATAATAAAATCATTAATGTAATTTGCTGTATTTCAAAATAATTGTGGATAATATTTGTTGAAATGCTGTTGGGAATAAATTATCGCATGGAGGGTTTTTTGTTCAAATTTCCCTTTCCATTTTGGTGGATTGCAGCCAGTTTCACGAAGGTTCGATGAGCTAAATCGCATTCGAATGAACGTCAAAGCAGGTTGGCTCCGATATTGAGCTGGTTGGCTTCGATATTGGACTGGCATAAGCACAAAGAGGTGGTGCTGTTGCCATCATTCCAATATGTTAATAGCAAACATGAACATATGCAAAGTGGATTCGTCTGGTGTGTATGATGATTGCTTTTCCTCGAAATTCAAATGGGAACAGAGCAGATCGGTTTGAAGGAATGCTGCATTGGATCGAGGACTCGTTGCAAAGAAAGGGTGTTTGCAATTTGTTGGAATACAAAGATTCGTTCAAAATAATTGACCAACGAACACGCAAACCAGCACTGGCATTCTATTTGAATGCTCGCGATAATTGCTCGCACAGCTCGACTCGAACTTGAATTCATAATCAAAGTTTAATTAATAACGTCAAAAGTTGAACACCTCATCATAAATGCGTTCACAATCTACAGGCGAGAGACGTGCCGTGGATACGAAGTCGAGCGAAGCATTGGCACGAAAAAAAGAATTTATTATAATAATAAACAGATTTAACAATGGTGAATATTATGCTCGTAAAATATGACTTTTATGAAGATATAAATCTCTATTAATATTCCTTTATGTTTTTGTATGTTTTACGAAAGTTTCCATTGGCATCGTCACCGTCGTCATCGTCGTCATCGTCGTCATCGTTATTTTCTTTATACTTTCTTCGACGTGTTCTTTTCTATTCTTATTTTATTACGATAATAATTCCATACCAACAAAAATACATAATCTTTTCACAACAAAACGTATACAGTCGATGTCAAGTCTATACACAAAAACATAGCATGCTCCGGAATCACATGGGGCGGGAAAACGGTGAAACGAAATGGGAAACCCCGCAAACCAACCCCGGACCCTGCAGCCATGTTTCATCTTATAACCAAACATCTTATACTTATTCTTTTCCACCCCATCAAATTCATTTTACTTCGTCATCTGTCAGAAGTTTAGTGTTTGTGTGACGGGGAAAAGAATTTTGGGACGGCGGGGCGGGAGCATTTCGGAGTGATTGTGGAGATGATAAGCCGCTTGGAGTGGGTTACACGGCGATGTGTTGGAAACGAACGAATTTTGTGTTTCAATGGTGAAACCAAACCCATCTGAACGTTTCCATCCCTGAAACGCTGCCACCCGAAACAACACATCCGAACATCGAATCCAGCAGCAACGGTAATCGCATTTACGCTAATAATTTAATTTGAAAAAGTTTTAATGGCTTTTTCTTTTCTTCTTCATTCTCGTTCATCGTCTTCAGCTGAGTAAGCAATTTTCTTTTGAAATTACATTCTCTCTCTGTCTCACTTACCACAGATGTGTGTGTGTGTGAGAGGCTGAGTTTCTGTGCTGGTATTATTGACACTGTGTGAATGGGAGAGTGCGGTTGGAATGAAGTAAGCGTAGCGGTAGCGAAATGAATGGCATTTGGTCGGTGACGGTTTGGTGTGGTATTGGAATACGTTTTCCAGCTGAAAGACGAATTAAAATCACCTAAAAGAGCCCGAATTTTCATTCTTCCCAAAAGTTTGTCGAACTTCAAGAAAATGTCGAAGTTGAACCGAAATACGGCTAGCCGTTACCATCGAAACTGTTCCAGTCCTTTTACTTCCCCTAAAATCAGTACGATTGAGTGATCAAATCATTTATCCGCTACGATACACTACAGATTCGCTCAAATCCTTGAGCGTGTTCTTCCCTTCGCGTTCATCCACTCGAAGGGAAGAACACGCAATCGAAATTCCCCGAGCGGAGAGAAACCAAATCGACCAATTGAATTTAATTCAGTTTTATAATCTTTTAATTACATTTCCTCAAGTGAATATTTTGTGCCCAAAAGAATGTTTCAATTCAATTATCCTTCTTGAAATTGGGGAAAATGACAAGAACGAGAGTGAGAAAGAAACGAAAGTAAAAGGAAGAGAAAAAAAGCACTGCCAAGAAACCATTTCAAAGAGGAAGTTTTACATTAAAAATACATGAAGATTTCTCTGTGGATGCCACGAAAATCTCGCAGAACATGATCTATCCGCAATGGGCTAGCAGTCGTCAAGTCAATGCTTGTAACAATTCACAACTTTTTAATGAATATAAAACACGCTTGTTTTTTTCTATTCGCTCATGGAAAATCGCTTCATCCCATGGTGCAAAGATTCAACGGGAAAATAGACGGACAAATTGGAAGTGAAGCGCATGAGAGCGAAAGACCGAAAAGAGCCGGCAATAAGAAGAAGCATGGCAGAAAAACAACTTTCTATAATTTCATAATAACTTTTCATTTATGTTAATTTTCTTCTGCTTGTACTTTGTGACTCAAGGCTATGGGGGAAATGAACCGATGTAGGTGGGAAGAGAATTCGCCGCGAGCACGTTAAATCTTAGATTTTGGAGAAGAAAATTACTTCCTCGAGGGAAAAAGCTGATGAACCATCACACGAATAGCATATTCCCGGTCGCTACGAAGATTTTTTCTATTTTCTTTACGTGAATGACACGGAACGTAGCCAACTTGACGGTAGGAAGAGTTACGCCACCATCTCGACGGCTTGAATCTGAAGCTTGTCGCATAGCACTGCGTTTGGTTCGAAATATTTTTTTTATTCTCGATTCAAAATTGGAGATGGAAATAAGCGTTGCAGCAACCTGCCAGCCAAACTGTTCTTTCGAATTGTTGTTGCTCGTTTCTTACTCGTTCAGTTGGCGATGCTAAAAGTCTCACAGCAGAGAAATTAAGAACAGACTAACTAGGAGCAAAAAGAAACGAAGAAGTGGGAAAACAAAGAACGAAACGGCGAAAGAAATTTCGAAATAATGGAGTTCAACGCTGTGCAAGTACTGGCCGCCGTGAAGGGTGGCTGACAAGAGGGTGGAAATATTTTTAATTACCAAGACCTTATTTAATTGGGAGGCAACTTAATTGAAAAGCGTTTATGCAAATACAAATACATCCGCAGCAGCGAAGGCCGAGCTGGTGTATCGTTGATCGGATTCGGAATATCAAAACTAGCGGAAAAAACCGGAGAGAAATAATTTGTCTTTGGGCATCAGCAAAATACTGAAACTGTAGCGTCGACTATTTCTTGCGTTCGGAAAACCCAACTTTGATATTGCTGCTGTCGGCACTAGCATGAAATTCAAATTATGAAGTGGAAAACGGTCGTCCGGGTGTGAGTGCACACTTTAATTACGGCACTTAAATTGAATTACTCGTGTTGATGAGACGAGACGGGATATTTTTCGCACAAGCGCCATGAATGCGCCGTGGTAGGTAGATATGCACTATGAAGAGCACTTTGGCGACTTTGGCAACTTGCGTCTTTCTTCGCGACCCGCGACTTTTTTCCCGACTCACGACTAGTTTTCGGGATGTTTCATGTGATTTGCGCTCGGAAGAGTCGAGCGGTTGAGTGAAAATCAGCGTGTCGACCCGTATCTGAACGGGTCGACACGGACCCGTTCGTTCGTATACAGATCAACCCGTTTCGTCTCTGCACAAAAGCTCATGATTTGAAAACGAAATTGAGTACTGACAACATCAACATAAAATACTATACATTTCGAACTCGGCACAGCGTACCGAACTTGTCATGACAAGTCAATAAATCATAAAAGAGTTTGCTGTAATAACAAATAACAATAATGCGATACCGCACCAAGCAAACAAGCCAATCATCGTCTTTATTTTCCGATTTTATTTTCTTTTTGCCCGGCAATTGACATATTTGATGTTTTCTTTCAACATCCCTCCATAATTTCCTTCCTCTTTCTGTCCCACGCTCTCGCACTCTTTCACTCTCACTCTGTGTATACACTAGCCGAAAATGCCGTTTCAGTGTTTTTCTTTTTGCTTAAAATAACTTTCATCGTTTGAGTTTATTTTCGATGGCTTTTTGTTTTTGTGTTGGTGTGTGTGTGTGTTTGTGTACGATTCTGGACGTTGTTATGTTTTCGGTTTCTCGAGCCGAAATTGATTTGCCTCGTTTGTTTGCTTGCAATACATTTTTATTAACTATCCTTCATTGATTGAATTCGAAGGCAACCAATGTAATGATGAATTGTATCCGAATGGATGGCAAAAAGAAAGAGAAATAATGCACAGTGTAGAATCTAATAACAAGATCGATCACCACGCTTGCTCGTGTTTTTGTGATGAAGTCATCGCGAGATCGAATCGTTGTGATTGGTGCCAATCGCCCCCGCTCACAATACAACAGAGAGAGAAAGAGAGAGAGAGAGAGAGAGAGAGAGCGAGAGAGAGAGAGAGAGAGAGAGAGAGAGAGAGAGAGAGAGAGAGAGAGA
>JANSTV010068418.1:0-10000 GCA_027564135.1 Lestremia cinerea
AAGGAGGAGGCTTCATCTTGCTTGAGTCAAATTTATCCGGAATCAATCCGAAACGCCGGCGACCCAGTAAAGGAGCATTTATAGAAGGAGGAGAAGACCGAAAGCCATTTAATGAACAAAAAAACCAAGGGTGCAAATCTCAAGTCTTTCCACCGCGAGATTCACAAAGAAGGTGCTGCAGAGTGCACTCGCTTGCTTCCCATCAATTTCAAAGCACTTGAAGCTCCAGTTCAGACGATTTAACACTAACCGTTTTCAATTCCTTTTCTAATTGCATGAATTCGCATCGGAAATGAAGTTGTCAATCAGCTGTACGACCCCGAAGTGCAGAATCCCGCGGGATTCATTGGCAGTAATGTGCTCATCAAATGCAACATACCAACATTTGTGAAAGACTACGTGACTGTGACTTCGTGGCTGCAAGAGCCATCTTTCAACATTTATCCATCATCAGAAAGTGGTAAGTGAGATTTATAAGATTTGAGTTTGCCGCGTTCACCTCACCGCACAAAGGCGAGCCCGTTCCCCCTGGACCACAGAGTCATTCTCTGGTTGCTTTTGCAGTCTCGTTGAACTGAGATTGACGCGATTATCCAAGGAATTTGCGGCATCGAATACGCCGCCGCCGGCCTCCAAAAGCAAGGAATTCTACAATCGACATCAACCTATTCGAATGCATACTCAAACCAAAGCCGGCACGGTGCCCAGCGTTGAAAATTTTCCGAATGATATTCAAGTTTCTCATGTTTGCACACGCTGTTCGAATCTCTTTCGGAACCGAATGCTCAATCTCGTGTTTTACAATGCAATGCAATGCCAAACAGATGTTGCTTGTGGTTCTTGTTCCGCAACAAGTTTGTTATGATTTTCATCCCATGAATTTTATCTCATCGAAGTCATCTTTTCCAAAGTGAAATAACCACTACGATGATTGCATGGGAGAACAAGGCGACTCGCAGACAACTGTCGGCACAATGCAGCATGACATCAGCTATTGCAACAGACTGCCGAACATACATCACGGTTTCTTAGCAGTCCATGCAACACGACGAGCACGACAGGGGACGTTCCGCCAAGTCGAGCTGCAGGCTTATGAGTCGTTCCGGTTGCCTCACAGCACCTAATACACCTAATACCATATGAAATATTGACTGCGAGCTCCAAGTGTGCTTTCTCGGGAGTAATGAACAGTTGACATCGGAATGGGCCATCATTGGCCGTTTTGGGCCACGAATCGAACCGAATGGAAATCACGTGAATGCGTTAGCGATGCTGCTGATTCCGATTTATATTTAAATTGAGGCAGTTGAATTCAACTTTCCACTTTGCCCTTTTTCAATTATTCATGCATTTGTATTTTGGATATTGACCCAGCAGAACAACAACTCGTGCATGTAAACAATGGCCGGTCTTTTGTATTACGATTCTCGTCGAGTGTCGCACTGAAACTCTGGCCACGACTCAAGGTAAACGTACCTCCCGACGCCATTTCAAAACGAGGAGCAACTCGTCAACCGTTGGATTATGGAAAAAAGGGTCTTTTTGGCACACGCACACACATGCACATATGACACATGAGCATGTGACGCACGGACGAACGTTCAGTGTTTAATTACCATTTAGCCTCTGGAATATAAAAACATAATTAGATATTAATCGAATTCAGGCAACAAACGATTCTCTCGCAGAAAGTGACGACGTATCTTCCACCATCAATCATTCGGGAGCGGTGGCGGGGGCGGGGGAGGTAGTCGGCTGCCATTCCGATATTCAATTATGTAGTTGAGCCAAAGCCGAAACCAAAACCAAAACCAAAACCGAAACCGAATCACAAGCATAACTCAATTGACGAAGATGCTCGACATCGCATTCCTTCATGCATCATTTCTGCCAATCACACGGATGGCTCGATAATTATCTGAAATCTTTTGAAATTTTTGTTTTCCCTCTTTTTTGTGTTTCGCACAAAAACTAGTGTCACCAGCAACATCCGCTTAGGCGGTTTGACGATATATAAAGCTGGATAAATGAGAGAAAGAAAATTATGAGGGAGTTATTCGCTCGCTTGAACATTGAAATTACTTATGCGCAATGCCATTGTCGTTGGATGGTTTTGCTCGATTCACCTCGGATGCTTTGTACGAGCGCTCTCGCCTGCTGTGGGGAACGCACAACAGCCCATGCAGTAAATGTAAATCGTCAGATGTCAAAAAGGCAACGCAAGGAGAGTGAATGCACACTACTTTGCGGATGATGAAATTATAATTGTGCGGAATAACCGAACGGATGAAGAAAAATAATTAAAGTGTACATGCAATTAAATAAAATGAGCTGAGCGAACAAAGGAAAACGGTACATTCTTCATTGTTTGTCGAGGCAACGTCATTCGTAGTTGGGAAGAGAATGGATGTGGTGGATCTATGAGGTTGCTGTCAGCAACAAAGCCCCCGATGCTGGTCATGTTGATGCCCGTTTCATTCACGAAACATGTTTCGGAAAAGCTCTTGCTGAGCTGTTTGATTCAGCCATGATTTCCAATCAACTTGGCCGTTCCAAGGTCGCTCGTGAGAAATCAACGGCGTTTTATTGAATGGTGGTTCGATTTACCTTTCATTTCAATCCAAAACGAGTTTCTCCTCTGGAAACCGACGGAGTTCCCAATGAATGGGAAATCAATAATCGAGTCATTTGTGCAGCCTTCAAACAAAATACAAGCTCATTACCCCACACAAGAAGCTCAATTCCCTCGAGCTCATGCAACGCATCAAATGCGTCACTTGCAGTCACTGGACGGCTTAGTTGAAACGTGTGTAACAATTGAGACTTCAAACACGGGAGAATGGCCATAATTCCAGATGAAAGTCACCTTGTTGAACTCCGAGAGGCTGAGAATTCAAACGTGAAACGAATGAAACGGGAGAATAAGCAGCTTTGAGGCAGCATCGGCATTCCATTCGACCGTTGCAGAGCACTTGATATCAAATTCAATTCAATTCATTCTATAGTTTCGGTTTCCGAATTCGAATGGGAATCATGATACACACAATTATCGAGAGACTGTATCATTTCGCCTCGGTGAGTTCCCGTTCCCCTCCCCCCGACGACTGTTTAGTTATTTCACTCGGTTATTTTTTGTCATTTCCACTCTGCAACAATAAGTTTTGTAATCCCCTCCCCCATCCCCACAGTGGATGGTGCTTGTGGCGGTCCACCACATAGCTTTCACATAGCGTCCAGTGACGGTCGGCCGGACCGAGCCGACTCAATTCGCAATCTCCTTATTTTTGATTATGGCCACTCCGTTGTTCACCCGTTCGCCCAGTCCACCACCCATCTGCGAGTGGGAAGATCTACATACCGACCAAACTCACGATTCGATGAACCCGCTGGTACTCGCACAAACCGAACGAAAACAATGTTTTTCCACATTGTTTTATATCATTTGAATTGCTTGTGACTGCGAATCGCTTTTGTGTACGCCGAATTTGTATACATGTATTTGCTCGGTTAAATAATCTACATGCCAGTTCCATGACAGGGTGGAATGAACGCCAGCATGTATCATCTATATCCATTCGTTTCTATAGTTATTAGCATCGCTTATAGACAGTATCTAAACCAGCCCGATCTATATGCTTCAGATTCTCCGGTTATGTACTGCAGAGCTTTTGCGAGCCAGTTTTAAGTTGTTATTTTTGTTGCTGTTGTTGTTGCTGTTGTTGTTGCTGTTGTTGTTGTTGCTGTTGATGTTGTTAATCTGTATACCACTGGCGGTTGGTTGTTGTATTGAAAAGCAATACATTACCCACCACCATCGCATTATCAGAATATTATATTACAATAAACCATGGACCGAGCACACCACGGCCGAGAACATAACAATCCAGATCTGAAAAAAGAGAAAAATAAAAAAATATAAATGAAAAATGAAAAAAATTCCATTCTACTATTTATAGATTCGGTAATGTTCAATTTGAATTTATACGATTGCCACTGTATCTCAAAGCTGTATAAGTCATATTTTTTCCCTCGATATTGTATTTGATTTACTCCTCTGCCCTCTGCTCCATTGTGCTCTGCGGTGCACGCTATCACTCTTTGTTGTATCCAGCGGAACTACGGCCCACTGTGCTCGATGCAAGTCATGGTGCTCCATTGTGCATCACCATGCTCGATTGCATACAACAGTTCTTCGGAGTTATATGGATGTTTTATGTTAAAATTGCTGTCGTCGACGTTACCGTCCTGTTATGAGGATGCGATTAAATTGCATTGATGGCACAGCGAATGAAGCCCCTGCCATGTTACCGCTAGTCGAATGTTAGGCTCGAAATTCAAGTAGTCTCTTAATTATACTAAACTAGATACATGTGCATTGAACATTGGAAGCGACGGGACCGAGGAGGGAGAGATCGGCATGTCTGCCGGGACTCAAAGTACTCATTGATTTATTGATGGCTGTGATTGATTCCGACCCACTTCCATTTCGGGGAAAAGAGACAAATTGAATTGCTTTCTTATCATTACTCGTTGAATAAAACTCTTGAAAATAGGCTTTGCGGCAATTTGGGAGCCAAGCCAATCTGAATATTCGCTTGGAATTAATCTGACTTCGCTCATTTCTTCTGCAAAACGACTAATTCGAAAGGGCGAAGCAAACAAAAGAGAAGAGCTTTGTTTGAATTTGTGAATAAACACGCCATCATGGAATTGGATGAAATCGTATCGTTTTGCATCAAGCGTTGCGATCAATCACGAAAAGCAAATTGCACTCCGAACAACCGAAAATACTAATTCATTGCAAATTTTCAGATGGCAAATATCATATGCTTCCAACTGGCGAATTACTTGTGATAAATGTGTCGCATGCTGATGCTCAGCGTACGTATCGCTGTCGCACTCATCACCAACTGACACAGGAAGCCATTGTCAGTGGAAATATTGGTAGAATTCAATTATCAGGTAATGTACACCACCATCAGTGCACGTGTATCTCTCGACATTTTATATTCGACAGCAGGGCGCTTCTTGCGCGTCACCACATGAATTACGGTGAATCCATTGCTTTGCCTTTGAGTCGAGAACATGCAAATACCAAGTCATTCAGTGATATTTTTATTTTATTTATTTTTGGGAGAGCAGGGTGGATTTCCAACTCAAGTCTGTTTGTTGCTTGCATAAGTCACGAACGATTTGCCATGCATTGATTTTCCTCCGAGCGATGCTTTATTATATGTATCTTCTTGTTTCGTAACAGCAATAAATCTGTCAAAATCTTGCATTTGAATTTGACCTGTTTTTGCGACGTTTTGATTACGTTCATTTCAAGTCCAATTGGAGAGGAAAATCATTACACGGCAGTTCACAAGTCGAGAGAGTTGACGAGGAGAAGCGTAACGTCATTGCGTAACGGAAGAGTGGGGAACCGACGTGAAGAAACGTTACGATGAATTCTGCCCAATCTCTCATTTCTCATTGACTGGCAACGCCAACTATGTGCCAACTATTTTCGGGGGGTCGCCATGTTTGGTTCAGGAGACTAATCAACGTTTCAGATTTCAGAGAGAGAGCTCTCCCTCCAAATCCATTCAACCACATCGTTGGCTTGGACCCGTTATCAAAGATCGATGGCGTGTTGGGTTGGGTTGAGTTGGATTTCTTATAAGAGAAACGTTGAGGAACGGTTGAGTGGGCTAAGGACTCAAGGGTTTGCAATGAAATCACGAAGGCGAAAAATACGAGAGCACGCACGAATCATGCGATTTTCGGATGTAGCTCGAGTTTGAACTTGCCTCTAGTGCCCAATGCTTCGAAATTTCCTAATTCGAGATTAATTCAAATTTGAAAATGAGAAACCAATAGCTGTCGAGCGGTGAATTTAAATAAATTTCTAACAAAACGTTTGTCCTCCCACAAAGATATGCGGGAACCAGTTCCACCAATAATGAACGAGAAACTGATTCAAATTACAACGAAAATAGATGAGACGCTAGTCGTGCCATGTGTTGCATATGCAAATCCCCGGGCAACATACAAGTGAGTCCCAGAAATCGTTCCCGATAAAGATCCATCTCAGACCGGGACTGAGGAAGAAACGGATATTTCTCGAGGAATTTGTGAGAGCGACATTGGAATTAATCAAAAACCATTATCATTTCAATTTCGTTACAATCAGATGGCATATCCGAAGGAATAATGTCGACGAGGCCATCGAAGAGGCACGCTTCCATCCGAACCAAAACCAACAGCAACAGCATCATATCAAGATTCGAGACGGCGGCACGTTGATAATCAATGGAATTCGAGAGAATGACGCTGGAACGTACATTTGTATGGCAACCAATAGCGAAGGTAGCGAACGTCTCGAGATACAATTGGCTGTAGTGGCCGCACTCAACGTGCACGTTCAACCATCACGGCAAACTGTTGATTTGGGGAAATCCGCTAATCTTGTGAGTTGACAAGCAGACGGCTTGAGAAAACAATCATTTTCATTATTGCACCATTTCCGGTGAGCGACCACCAGCAATGTGTAATAACTGGATTCCCTGTGACGAATGTGTGGTGGCTGAAGGACGGCCAGCCGTTGCGAACTGGCTCACGAGTCCGGCAACTGGCAAAGGAGCACGTGAAAATAACGTCGGTGTCCAAGGAAGATCGGGGAATGTATCAATGTTTCGCCAAAAACGAGAACGACATCGTCCAAGGAACGGCTGAGATTCGATTGGGCGGTACGCATTCTTCAATTTGCTTAAAATCCATTGTCAAAACCTAATTGATTGTTCTCGTCCACGCAGAGGTTGCTCCTCAATTGGTGTACAAATTTATCGAGCAAACAATGCAGCCAGGCCCATCTGTGTCGTTGAAGTGTAGGTTTCCTATTTCGCTTGCTAATTACCAATGGCGGCCAAGTAATCGCCGTTTTCACCATTCACTCAATTATAGGCAGTGCAACTGGTAATCCAACACCTCAAATAACATGGAAATTGGATGGCTTTCCGCTGCCAGAGGTATGAATCGTTTGTCCGTATCCTATTTCAATTCTGCTAATGACGATAATCTGGGCGATAAGGCACCACCAATGGCCGAATCGTTTCTCATTTTGAATCCAAAAATTCCTTCACATTTCGCTTTTTTCTCGGAATAGATTGATCGCTTGATGATCGGGCAATATGTGACGTTATTTGGTGATGTCATCAGCCACGTTAACATATCGGCCGTGAAATCTGAAGACGGTGGAGAGTATGAATGCACAGCTGCTTCGAAGGCAGGCGCTGTTTCGCATTTTGGGCGCCTGAATATTTACGGTGAGTGACATGCCTGATGCCGGACCGACAAAATACTGAGAATGTGGACAAGTTCAGCCTTTGAATCGAACCTCGAGCTCTTCAAAAATCTTCTCATTTCCCCAGGAATGCCATATGTCCGGCCAATGCCTGCAATATCAGCGATAGCTGGTAAAAGTCTGACCATCAAATGCCCAGTTGCTGGTCACCCCATCGACAGCATCGTTTGGGAAAAGAACAATCTCCGATTGCCGACAAATATGTGACAGCGTGTCTACAACGGGACGCTGCACATTGAAAACGTGCAGAGAAGCAACGATCAAGGGACCTATTCGTGTTCGGCCCGAAACAAAAACAACGACACATCCCAAAAATCAGTCGAAGTCAAAGTTCTAGGTAAGTTTGAAAGGCGGCCCACTCGAACGTTTGAACAAAAACTAATCGAATTTCGAGAATCATTCGAGAAATTTTCGCTTATTCAGCGATGATTTCAAGCAATCATCATTGAGCTGCAACGTTCTGAAAAACAATTCCTCTCTCTCACTTTATCTGTTGTTTCTTCTTTTTTCATTTCTTTTCCTTTTTTTTTTGATTGCAAATAATCGTCACACGCTCAATGTCCATTGCACTGTTGCACGCACCGCAATAAAATCTACGCACATGTAATTAATCGGTTTTGAAATTGCACATCATCGCACCACATTTGATTATTCTGCAATGAAAATACTATGCACATCCACGTTGACAAATGTTGATTTAATGACCAAAATGAAATAAAAAAAAAAAAAAAAAAAAAACATTAAAATAAAAACAAAAACACAACGCTTTATTCACGCAATTTTATGGAATTTGGTAAATTGAATTACGCACTGCGCACGCACTATAATAAAACTCGAATATATCTGTTGACATAATAAAAATGAAAATGAAACATAAAATGGGATAAAATTGTGAATCAAGTTCCACCGAAAATAACGCCATTTGGATTTTTACCGGAGATAAACGTCGGTGATCGAATCAGTATCCAATGCGTCGTGGGCACAGGTGATTTGCCATTGACGTTCACATGGCTGAAAGACAATATGGCAATAGGACCGTCCGCGTCATCTGCGGGCATGCTTTATGGTAAAGGTGGCAGCGGCGGTGTACTGGAGGAGGGACAAGGGAATGACGTCTCAAACTACCATTTCCACCATCATCATCAACAACAGCAACCACACCAGCAACACCAACCCCAATACTACCAACACAATCAGCATTATCACGAAGATGATGACTCCATGCGACAGATAACCATCAGACAGAATGATGTGTTTACCAGCGCATTGAGTATAACTAGTGTGTCCCGTCCGCACGGAGGCACTTATACGTGCATCGTGCAGAACGATGCGGCCAAAGTATCACATTCGGCTCTGTTGAGGGTCAATGGTAAAGTCAAGGTTTTCCAATTGAGTCTTATGCAGTTAATCTTAACCCATGGACTGCTTGCATGAATCTCAGAAATGCATGATTTGTGTTTGGTCACAGCTTCATGTCTTTGTTGTTGACTGCATGGAATAGTCAGTGAATGGATTTAAAATTGAAATTGTGCCTAGTGGCGCTGGCGTTCAATGGCTTGATTGAAGTGACGATGCCGGATGCACCAAATTCATCGAACTGTTTGCTCCAACTCCAATTTTGCCATACGCTTAGCGTCCATCGCTCATTATTCGGAACGGAAATCATGCGATTTTTTAAATATTTCGAAAAAATTCGGAATATTTTGAACAAGAAAAAATAGTTTGTCCGAACCCTAGCAACGCATTCCAACGGAATTGTAAAAAGTCCGGAAAATTTCCGAAGGAATTCCTATGGAACGCGTTACGAGGAGAAAAAAGTCCGGGAAATTCCGGAAATTGTTCGAATTTTCGAATTGGTCCGAACTTGCTCGCATTTTTTCGAATTTGTCCTCATTCGCCGGATTTTTTCATATTTATTGGTGTTTATTGACTCGAATTTTTCGAAATTTTTCCAAATTTGTTAGAATGCGCTACAGAGATGTCCAAGTACCGGATTTTTTCGATTCAAGTTAATAAGTACTTTTTCGATGGTCGTACTTGAAGCTCAAGTTCTAGTACAAGTTTTTTACTATACGTACTTAACCTTTGAGTATTACTTACTGGATTTTCAAGTTTTTGATTCAAGTATCAAAATTTTCGCTTTTCCTGGAAATTCGCGGAAAAATCGAAATTAATCGCTCAAGGTTTTGGTGCAATAAAAAATTCGTAAGTACAAGTAAGTACGAACCAAACTTTTGCTTCAAGTAAGTAAGTATTACTTGTACGTGTACTTTCTTGATGGGGTTTCATCAAGTGAAGTCAAATACTTGGACATCTCTGATGTGCTCAGAATTGGTCGGAATTTTTTTTTGGATGATTTTAGTGTGAATATTTTGCACGTAATAGTCTATAACTGATAAGTCCTAATAGCCGCGCACAATCGCTATTTTGCTACCCGATTAAAAACATATCACAAAATATCATTTAATATCATAAATTTGTGATCCATTTTTGATTTACCCCCAAATGTATGCAACCGTGTACTACACTATCAAAACATCAATACGGATCACAAAATTGTGATACTTGTCGAATAACGTGAGGACGAGATCCAAATGATATTTGTGGATTCAATCGTGAAACTCAATGATGTTTTGAACCCGGTTGCAAACATTT
>JANSTV010068429.1:0-11005 GCA_027564135.1 Lestremia cinerea
TTCTTAAAATAGCAAATTCCGTATTATATTCTGTTTTCATTTCTTGTAATTTGTTATTTTTTGCTTCGCTTTTTTCCCGACGTCTCGTTTTCTTTTGCTTTGGGTATTTTCACTTTACTTTTTTCCGTCAGCTCGCCTTGCTTTTGGAATACGACAGAACACGAGAAGGAACCATTTTCATCAATTTCATAAAACGCTTTTCGAATTGAATGTACAATTGTTGGCGGCAATCGTTTCGCTTCGTTTTCTCGACGGGCACCGAATTTGAATTATCAATTTCAAGTCATTGCTTTTGAATGCGATGGATGGGAAAACGGTTGAGTGATTGGCTTGTTATGAGTTCCATTAGCGTTTATGTGACTGTCGCTGTGTACGTGCGTGCGTGCATCTAGAAGTGAAATTCCCACTTGAACTTTGATGAACTAAGAATGACCGCGTGAGTCAGAGGCATAAGTAAAATCGCTAGAATCTTCGATTTCCAATAAGATTTCCATCAAAGCAACTTGAAAAATTGAAAAATTCAAAAACGAATGTTCACCGTATGGTCGCGATAGAGAATGGGGGAATGAGAACCTCATCAAAACGAATTGACCACAATAAAAATTACTAATCATAAATCTATTCGTCTCTTTCTCTCTTCCAGACCCAGTTCTTCAAATTTCTTTCCAGATAACTCAATAGCAATATTGGCTTAGTGCTGAAAAGCAGCTTGCAAGGACGATATAATATTCCAACTTCGCTGAGACACATCCGCTTGATTCGTTGAAAGCAACAATTCAACTATCCAGTCAGAGCCATCATTTTAAAAATCCCTCACAAGAAGCAACGTTTTTACAAATTGAAAAGTTCTGCTTAACATTTTGAACAACCCGTGCAAATATTTCGAAAAGTGAGGAATTCATCATAATAAACAGTAGCTCCATCTAAATTAAACCACACACAAAAAAAATAATTAAAATTTATTCAAAACCAAGTAAAATAAAAAAAATAATTATAAATAATAATAATCAACAACTTCGCAAATTAAGTACCTCTAGTCTTTCTCTGCCATAATAAAATTAAAAGTGAAAACTCGTTTGAGCGCAAGCAATTCAAAGGAATCAGCAAATCACGTACACCGCATACACACACACACGCACACACACACTCACACACACCCATGCGTCGTGGCCTGCAAATTTGACAAAAGGAAATCAATCAACCAGATATACTTTTCGTTTGATACCATTCAACACCAGTCCAGCCAAGTCCGCAAATAATTGAACTTAATAAGAAAACAAACAACAGTCAACTGAAAAGTGAGAAAAAACAACAAAACACTAAAAATGTTACATCGATCAATTTTGTGATATCTTTATCAAAGAAATATTTAAAACAAAAATAAAATTTAAAAAAAAAAAACAAAGTTTTTTTTTCATTTTTAGTAATAATTTTAAAAGAAAAGCAGAAGAGAAAAAAAATCTTCGGTGGTGAATCCAAATAAAAAAGTGTCTAACGAAAAATCAAAGAGAAAAAGAGAAGAAAACAAGTGAAAAGTTGTGAATTGTGAATAAGATTATTTTTGTAGAATTATTTTAAGGAGAAAAAGTTAGCAAAGTGATCACCTAACAAACGGCCATTCAAAGTAAAACAAAATAAAGAAATAAATAAATAAACCGATAAATTAAAAGAAAATTCAAACTAAAAAACCATAAAGAGCGAGAGGTGAGAAAGAAGAGAGAATAAAACGGAAAGAAAGAGACAAGAAGAAGAAAACCACAAAAATAAATTTTTAAAAGAGTTCTAAAAACATATTTTTAAAATAAAAAACAGTCATTGTGTCCATGAGAAAAGAAATATCGACAACGACGACGACTAAACCACTAAGAGACAACACATGCCAGCGACATCCAGTTAATTAACGTATTGGTAGTTTTCGACAGTTTCACGAGACGAATTACTTGAATTGCCTGTCTCTCTGCTGCGAACTTGGAGCGAGTTAACATTTTTAAATCAAGTGTTTCCAACGAAAAACTCCTACACCCGAAGCTAACCGTCAAAGTTATAAAATCACCCGAAAACACCAGCATTAACACACCAACTCTAACAACAACCACACATACACTCACACACATACATACATACAATGGCATCCATGGTGAATATGAATAATTTATTAAACGGAAAGGATTCACGCTGGTTACAGCTGGAAGTATGCCGGGAATTCCAAAGGAATAAATGCTCCCGACCAGACACTGAATGCAAATTTGCTCATCCACCGGCTAATGTTGAAGTGCAAAATGGACGTGTGACTGCTTGTTATGACAGCATTAAGGTAATTTTTCATTTTTCATTTTCCCTTTTCTCTTTTCGCTGCCCAGTTTGAATCCCGCCTCGAGGAGTCGCATCGCTTCAAACTGTACGCGCTGTCGGCGACGTCGATTGATTTTTTTTTCATTTTTCCTCCCTCTGCCGTTTTCTTGTTCTCGGATTTGTTTTCCGTACGACTCAGACAATACTGTTGTGATGCACTTTCAACTTTCAGACACGTCGAGCACAAAAGAAAATGAAAAACAAATCACAGAAAAACGAAATCGAAAATATTTCGATCAAACTTTTACTTCTCAGTGGTTGGTTTGCGAATTGAAGAATGAACGGAAACGAGAATCAAAAAAAATAATGGAAAAAAAGAAAATAGACGGAAAAAAGCAAAAAAAAAATAAAAAAAAAAGAACTCAGTGGAAACAATCACGAATAATCAGAGACGACAAACATGGCTGAGAAGTAATGCACATTTGTCATGCCACTGCATGCATATTTGATCGGAATCGACGATGTGAATATCCATGTTTTTTTCTCTTTCGGACGAGGGGCGACGTCCATACGAAAAAAAAGCATTGCATTCGAGAAGAAAACGAATGAGATGGAAATACAAATTCGGAATCGGACAGGAAAAATGGTACGACAGACGACGGGGACGACGTGGACGACCGAGCGAAAAATGTTATATGTCCCGAAGATTAATCGAGTCGATTCGTGCCGCAATATTTATTGCCTCATGGGGACAACGGTCATTTTATTGAGGAGACATTATCAAATAATAAAATGCTTTTATGATTTGGTTATTATTTAGTGTTTATTGCAATGATATCGTCCGTTAAAGTGGGTGGGTGCATGTCTCTCGTCCATTTTACGAGGCATCGTTGAGGGATAATAATCATAACAGTGACACGTAATTCAACATTCAGCTTCCTTTGAATGGACCGCACCCGCCGCACTCCCGGCCGGAGCCATTTTACAAAGCACATTCTCTAATTCACTTAACGATTATCATGAAATGCGGTTATTCTTCGGTTAGTGGGGATGGCTCCAGCCCAATCAATCGCCGAAGATTCATCAACACCGTTTGCTTTTTAAAAGTCCGCGAATTTCACTGAACGCCAAATGAATGGCATTTGTTCAATCACCTTCTTATTCGCCCATCCCTATCTCTGTTATCATCCACTCATTGTCGAGCTCATGCTTGTGCCCGCGTGCCTGCGCCCGACCACAACCCCGGAAAATTATTCACCTATTGAGCTACGACGACGAGGACAACAATTTGATCGATTCGTCGGCAAAATTGAATTTTCCAATTGACGACGAATGGCTGACGGCAACGAATTCGCTTCGACGCCAAAAAACGAAAGAAAATGACGAGGAAGAAGGAAAGAAAGAGAGCGAAACACACGAACTACCACAGCCCTCAAATTGCCCGCAATTAAATCGATGAGACGATCGTCATCGACCAAATAAATGCGTTTCTTTCATTTTCAATTTCATCAATTTCGTTTTGTTGTCTCATTTTGCTGCTGCCGCCCATCAATAAGCTGCCGTGGAAATTGATAATTTTGAATGTGTCATTTGTTTTCCAAACAGCTTTGTGACGTTCTTCTCCGGCGTTTCGTAGATTTTCTTTTTGTGCTGCTCTAACTTAATTTACGGAAAGAAAATTCGATAAAAAACGAAAAGAAAGAAATAATGACAACAAAAACAATCACAATAGCAATACCTAAAAATAAAAGAAAAACGGAAAACCAAAATGAAAACGAAATAAACGCGATTCGTGAGCTGCCAGAGCGGTGGAATGAACTGCAGAATCTCCATGAATATGAATATTTGTTATTTGTTTTTTTTTTTTTCTTTTTGTTCCAGGTAATTGTGAGTTGATCATTTCGCATTCAAATGGAACGACATTTAACAACCAATGGTTTGATAGAATGTTGAATACGCTCTTCGGTTCAATGTTGTTCGTTCGTTCTTGATATTTTTCATCCTCGCTTTTTGTGTGCAAACTTTTCTTTGCAATGCTGCCATGCTTTTTAGTTTAGTTTAGTTATTAATTACTATATCTTTTCAAATGATTTCACAATAAAAATGAAGCTAATTTTGAATTCATAGTCATTTCTTATCGATGATCTTTCGCTTTCGCTTCATCATACAATTTCGGATTACTGTTCCATGCTTTTTGTTTCCTTCAGTCTTGCTTTCGTCTGTGTTTCGAGATATCGACGGGTTGTTATTTTCATTCTTTCTTCCAATCTCCGCTCATCTCCGCAATGTTTGATTTGCTCCCACAATGTGAAATGTTTTGCGTTGAGTAGAATGATGAAGAAGAGGAAGAAGAAGAAGAAGAAGAAGAAGAAGAAGAAGAAGAAGAAGAAGAGGAAGAAGAAGAAGAAGAAGAAGAAGAAGAAGATGCTCACATCATTTAAAATAATCTGCAGTCTCGTATATGCTTTGAGTGCTTTCATAACTGCTGAAAAATGATTCAATTGAAGATTTGTATCATCAATGGAAATATTCTCGGTGGAGTTTCGAGATTTGCAGAAATCAGATCACGCTAATGAAACACGTACGTTCCACAGCAATTTACCAATCGCCAACCGTCGATTCACCATCGCACACAGAAGCTCAGTGAAATCCTTCGGTCTAGAGTTGGTCGATCGAAAAGCCAAACCAAATTTCGGATAGTTTCTTATTTTGCGATATTGCAATGCATTGTCGACCACAAATGGTTGTTGGCGAATTTTAGGTCGTGATATTGATTATGGTAATAAGTCGGACGAACCGGAAAACTCTGAACACAAAATGTATTTCGAAATTGGGTCGCCTAAGCTTCGACTTGGTCTCGAGCCACGGCGGACGCCCAGTCAACGTTTCGCGTTATCGTCGCCAACAACAGTTCGTTATACCAGCTTTTCATGACTTAATTGACTAAAATCATATTTGAACATATTTCGTCGATATTTTTTCCGCTTATTCCTTCACTTTTCTATTCTTGATCACGTGACATTCATTGATATTTTACTTCTAGACATTAATTAACGGTAATTGAGCAGTAGCGCAGCCATGTGAAACGTCATCACGACTAATTGTGAATGCTATGTCTTTATTTCGAATATTTTTTAGCGCATTCCGTTGTTCTTTTTTGGCACAATCCAAAATGACTGTTACACAAACAATCTAACCGAGGTCAAGCTGCCAGATGGAATTCGTTTAAATTCAAAATGGCTCTCGTTCAATTAAAGTCTAAGCAACAACGAAGGCGACGACGACGAAGACAAAGAGAGAAAAACGACCGAATGCAAAACTCACCTTTTCGCTTAACATACTGACAATGGCTTTGTATTTCCCTCGTGCTGCTGCCGGTCTCGATGTGTGCGTGCCACATTTTCTCATTTCGAAAAACTCAATAAAATTCAACAAAGACTCGACTCGATGATGGGGTGAAATAGTTGGATCAGAGATAATTTCGTTTCGTTTGCTCTTCTCCACCACTATTCATTCTTTCGACTACCATTTTCCTATTATCCATACTTTATTAAGTTTCGTGAAAGGCAAACGAACAGAAGATGGTTTCGGTTACAGCTCTAACAGAGCAGCCGTATCCGATGTAGAAGAAATGGAAATATGAAGCTATTTTGCACACGAGTAGACATTTTTCTTCTTCTTTTGGCCTTTAATCGAACATTTTCTGCATAAGCATCTGATTCTGTTGGAGAGAAATTGGTCAGGCACTTTTATGACTAAAGTAACTTTCCCTAAGCAATATTAACTGAAAGTGGGAAAGACGAACGAGCCAACCGAAAAAAGCGTACGCCGTCTTCGTCGTCGTCATCGTAGTCATTTGAACGAAATGACTTTGCAGAACCCAAACCTCATGAAACTTTACCCAAAAAACGCCTGAGCAACCGCAAAACAATCACGCTCGTCTAATGAATGTCGTGGTGAGTCACAGAACCGACTCGAGTGTACACATTAATTAACTCAAAAATTCTAAGCAAAAATTTCCATCGATTTTAATTGAATCGTCGATTCATCTTTCTTTCATTTGAACATTCAACCGGCAAGCCGTTTCCCAAAGAGAAAAACTGTGCCTCTCTGCTCGGCTACGATTAACGAGTCCCGTGGGTGCAGTCCTTCATAAGAAACGCAATGAAAAAGTCGAAATAAATATCGTGAATTTCATCAACCGAATTTCTCAGTTTCACTGTCTATGTGAGCGTTGATATACAAGTCGGAATTGCTTGTCCATTGGAATGACCTTCATCATCATACATGGGCAAGGCGGTGAGCCAGGGGTAGTTTGACCCCTCCTCAAGAAAATCTCGTAACCTTTCCTCTTTTTTTTAAATCAATAGATTTTTAATCATACATACAACGCTAATGAAGACTATAGAGCATTAAAAATATATATATTTTTCGATTATAGTCTAGGTGGCGGATGATTTGAAAAAAGAAGTCTGAAAATTTGTTTTCTCTAAAATTAACCAGTTAAGGAATGGTTTCACGGGGTTTCGTTCAATTAGACCTCCCCAAAATTCTACCAAAAAAGGGGTCCACCTTAATGAGAACGCTGTAAGTCAAGAGGTAAGTCCCCCTTTCTTTGGTCGACCTTGGGGGATTCTCCTTGAACGGATTCCCGTGAAACCATTCCTTATACGATTATATAAGTCATGTGAAATCCTTTGCCAATTATTTCGTACGGAATATAGTCTGTGAATTATAGTGTTAACTGAATTCAGCGCCGAGTGTATGAATTCGAAAAAAGCAAAGGAACGAGAAGAAACGAAAAAAATTGAATCAATAATAATATTTATGTATCAATAAATCACGCGTAAAAACAGATACATAGAATGGCACTCATAAAGAGACACTGATTTGCCGCACCACTGGCAATTCTCCACAGAACGAACACACACACATACACACTTACTGCTCGCACTTCCATCAGCGTGCACGACTGAATGAATATAAATAAAACAAAAATACGAAACATACTTATACAAATACAAATACAAATACAAAACGATAGTAAAAAAAATTGTATGAAATCGAGTCATAGAAACTCCGGCAATAAAGAAATGAATTTTTTTACATTTCGTGTGGCGCCTTAAAACCCGAAACCACAAGTCCCTCATGCTATTTTGTGTTGCTCGAACTATACTCGCTGTGTATATACACCAGGCTAGCTTTATATAAAATGGCAACAACACGACACAAAACCCTGCGTTGGTTGTGTGTGTACTGTGGTGCGGCGTGGCGAGTACGAGTGTGCGACTCAGTAAAGTACATCTTATTGTATATTCGCATCACCAACGCTATGCTTTGTCTATTCGAACGGTTGTTTTGAGCAGTGCCCATACGATCATCGTCATCATCGTCATCGCCATCGACATCGCCATCGTCATCACCATCCTCAAATAAGCGCCATCCTAAGCTCATTCTTACTCCATCAGTCAGTCAGTCGCCCCACCCGCACCCCCATCACCCAGCAGACACCGCATTCATTACCCTCAAAAACCATTTCGATATCTTCAGTAACGGGGCGAATATATGAACATTTTCACAATATGTATGAATATGTATGTATGAATGGACACATACGGATAGTTCAATTATGCTAACCGTATGTGCGTTTAGTATTCAGCATTTTCATACGTTGACGATTGCCGTCGTCGCTGCTTTCGTTGTATCCGTTGATTTAACTCGCGGTCCATACACCAATCGCTGAACTAATTATTATGAAATTATCGAACAACAATATGAGCGACGATCATGATCCAATGTAATTTGAATGGGATATGCGTGTGCTGTGGTGTTGCGATATTGCGTTATGTGATGTTACGTGATGATTTGAGATGCGATGCAATGAAATTGTTATGATGACAGAACACTATGCGCTGCAATCCATTTCCATTTTGATTTATTTTATAATATATCCTTTTCGTTTAGCCATGCTTAATGAGTCGTCAATTCACTATTGAATCAAATCACATAATGGACATCACTTAATTGAGGATTGATGATTTGAACGTGATGAACTAAACGCAACATTTGATAATCTGATTATGTAATCAAATGAACGCATGCGGTACTTAATACCCGTTGAACATCCTCTCAATTTCATATTTCGAAAGAGAAGCATTCATTGCCTCGACTCATTACGTTCGTTAAAGTTCGGAATTGTTTCACCAGAAAAAAGAAAGGAAGCAAGAAAAAAAAGCAGAGAGAACTTTTGCTGAGGGTATTTTCTGCAGTAAGCCTGCGGCAGAAGTTTCAGCAGTTCTTCGGGAGAAATCGAAAAGCAGATACTGATTCTCTCATGAAAACTCAAGAACTGCTCGGCTCTAGTGAGTGGTTCGTGCGGTTGCGTTTCCTTTTCGTATTTGCATATGGCTCAGTTTGTGTAGGCCTCCACCACACATTGGCCACCATCTCCACGAGCTCCGCATCACTCAAGCATAATCAAAGAGCATGCGAATCAATCCATTGGGAATAATTACTTGTCCAAAAACTGTTTCCGCATAGCAGTTCGGCTCGGTATTAATTGATGACGTCATCACCCGGAGGGTCAGTTTCGCAAATTTCTCGAAGAACACATTCAAACGTCCGTAATGCCGTTCCGTTAATGCAAACAGTGTTCCATTCTTGAGCCATGACTTCGGGACACTTGCAAAACATTCTTTGCATTACAATGAGCTACCGAAATGTAAATCTTGATTATTATTTAATTAATCAATTAATGGAATTTAATTTGCATTTAATTGAACACCGATAATTTATTGTTCACATACGAAATGGAAATGGAACGTGATGAACATTGAGAATCGGATCAGTTTCACAAACGAAATGAAAATGTTTGTTCCTTTGCGGAAAATGGTATTTAGAAAATGTTAATCTCCCTTTCATCCGTTCGGTTGCTGCCTTGTGGGCTTCTGGATGTGGATGTGTGGGAATTACATTCGTGTAAACGTATGCTGAGCGTCTCATACCAATCCCTGTGTTCTGTTGTCGTCGTTGTAGTTTTTGTTGTAGTTGCTGTTGTTGTTGTTGTTGTTGTTGTTGTTGTTGCCGTCGTCGTTTCGTATGCGCGCGATATGGGTGCAATCCAACATCAAGAGAAATGTTTAAATAACACAATAAAATACAAAGCATTTGCAATTTGTTGGAGAAACATCGAAAACAACGAAAAACAGCAGCATGAAAGAAAGAATAATAGGAAAGATGAAGCGAGGAAGAGCGACAAAAGAACAAAAAACACACAGAGAACGTTTCCCTAGAACACAAGACTGCATCATTGGTGTGCGCCGGAATGCCAGAGTCAAGTGAACGAGTACAAGTGCTAGAACACAAGAATCATGGTGTCGAATACCCTGAACGCATGACCCAACGAAGATTTAATAGGCGACAGTGATGCGGATGCTAAATAGCAAAGATCATTAGAGCACATACTCAATGATGTGCTATAGGCCAAATGCTAAAACATTCGCAGGAAATTTTTCCACTCTACCATCGGTTTGTCGTCCATGCTATGCTCTCGATATGTTTTCGGGTATCAACCGAAGAACTTTAATTCGATGTACACTCTACAACTATATACAGCATTCAAATAGCAAACCATATTCTAATCCTCGAAATGTCTCTCTGGCAGCGGTGCGCAATCATATATTACGCTGTGCACTGGCTATAGTCGTATAGGATGTTTCGTATGTGGCCCATACGAGACATTTCGGTTCTAGCAATGCTCAAGCATATGCCTATCGCGAAATCGACATTTCAGCCGAAACCATTTACTATACATGTTTTATATCTGTTTGTACATATATATATATATATATACATATAAATACTTTACATATATGTATATATGTTATATATAACTTGAACATAATTCGGTATCGTTGCCGATGTCGTCGTCATCCTCGTCAACCTCGTCTTCCTCGTCTTCCTCGTCTTCCTCGTCGCCGTCCATGACGCTCAACGTGTGTATGCTTAAACGCGCGCGTTCCGTTCAATACGGGACACACACCAAACACAAACAGCATCAGCAGTGAATGAAAATAAATGTAAATGCATTTAGCCATAAAATTATGTGGCCCACAACTATCACATAATATTCTTGCGAATGTATTGTGGAAATATTGAAGAGAAAAACCATTAACTAAATGCGAAATTTTTGTTGCTGTTGCTGTTGTTGTTGCTTTTCGCCTCTGCCGTTGTTCATTCCATTACTGCGGACGTACGTACGTCGTAGAACTTGAGTATTCTCATATTCGACATATTTCATATTGGTTTCAGTGCTGTTGTTGTTGTTGTTGTTGTTGTTGTTGTTGTTGTTGTTGTTGTTGTTGTTGTTGTTGTTGCTGTTGCTGTTTCGAGTTAATTGTTCAACTTGCGAATCAATGAATTTATAAAAGATTCCAAAACTCTGAATATGCGCCCGAGTTGAATCGGTTTCATTTCAATTTTGGCTCAACACAGTCAAACATTCCATGGAATATCCATTTTAGTTGACGATAAAATCGCAAGAGAATCAAGTGTATGCGAGCTACACCATCACACCCACTCACAGGCAGCAGTGCTGCCGCAGTACCTATTAACACACCAGCACACCGCACTCACGAACACACACGCACACACGCACACACGCACACACGCACACACGCACACACGCACACACGCACACACGCACACACGCACA
>JANSTV010068440.1:0-11002 GCA_027564135.1 Lestremia cinerea
CATCATATCTGCCCAGGAAAATCATTCGTGGAATAAATATCAACTACTGAATCGACACGAAAATTATGTTCGATTTGTTTTTCGAATTTTTTTTTCTCCAAAATTCCTTTTCATTCCGATGCTTTGGTGGCATTTTTGTGGTACGCGTCGGCAATGGTGTTTGACGTCGACAGTGAAATGGCCCTTGTTCGGTTCATTTCAACCCACTCACCATGTCAAACTCATAGCAATTTGCTTGTGACGCGAACATATTGATGGATTTGACGTTAATTTTGTGTCGATGACAGAAAGCCGTTGACGGTCGAGGAATGAGCCATCGGTATTTCGGACTGGGGCCGACCACAAACGATCAAAGACCAAAGTCAGCCTTTTGACTTGTCGAGTTTCGCAAAGATGAATTATAGGTGTCTGCGTGTGTCTGCGTATGTGAGCTTTTTTTTTTTTTTTGGAAATGTGAGGGGTTGAAAGCATTAAATATTGCGTCATCGCCATCAGCAGTGAAACGCCATATGGTTGGGTATTGCATCTCAAACGGAACTACCTACATGCAATGGAAAAGCGTTTGAGTTTCACTTTCATATGCTTCTCGTTTTGACGTACTCCTCGTTGGCAAGAAAAACAAAACGTTATTCATCGGCATGAAAAGGTCATAGCAACGGCAATAGGGGCTGATTCTGAATTAGCACGTCGCGGCACGTCAACGCCGTTTAAATGGTGAAAATGGAAGCAGATGGCAAGGCTTTGCTCTTTTTCTGCTGTTTCGTTTCTGGTCCGAATTATTCAAAAGGCGTTCATCCCGCATAATTCCATCGTGTTGTTTCATTCATGCGATTCAAACAGCAATTTCCATCGGGTCTTGGTGCCTCTTCAGTAAATTTCCCATTTCTGATCGAATCATCAATGCAATTTTCACGAAAAAAAAATACACCAACAACACCCGTGTGACATGCAAATGGATTGAATCGCTTTCTAAAATTGGAATTTTAATGAATTTCGAAGAGTTTCACTCTTTTTCGTTAGTCGGATGTCCTTCCCTTTGTTTTCCTTGAAGGATGAATGCATTAGCGACCATGAAAAACGACATAAATCTTCGGACGGAATTCAATCGTAAATCATAATCAGAAGCTGAAACAAATGAACTCACCGAAAAAAAATCGCTGATGTGGCTGTGGGCTTTTCCGAATGCCGTAGACGCTTTTTCCGCATAAATTGTTCGCTAATGACGCCCACATGCTGAACATTTTTCACACTGGAACACGTGCAGGTGTATGTGGACTGGCAGCATAGCTTCGGCATCGTGTCGCACGGTGAAATCGCGACAACACGAGAAAATTCCGTGAGTTTCCATAGAAGAAAATCGCTCTAGATGGGGCGTTGCAATACACCGACAAACTTTGTTCCATCGAAATTCGGTTGAAGGTCAACTCAGAGGTAATTAACCTAAGAACTCTCGAAAACTCGAAAATAGAAACGAAATGAAAAAAAAACTTTTGTGAATTGAGATGTTTCGTTTGACGTCATCGTTGGATTGGAACGCCATTCGAAAAGGTGTTCTCACAACTATTCCCGTAAGCAATTCATTGCCATTAGGGGGCTCTCCCATCGAACAAAACTAAGAGACTTATCGTGTTATTCCAATCAAGTCGTAAACATAAATTGCTTGCGTCTCATTAGCGCTAAAATAGCCGATTTCGTTAATTTGCTTTATGTTTTCGATGCGACTTCAGCTCCGTTCAGCCTCGTTCGGCTTGTGATTTAATTGCGTTCAAACTTATTTATGTTTATTTTCGTAGAGACCTTCATTTAAAACGAGATCCCCAGTAATTTATTGTGAATGTCGCTTTCACAATAATATCCATGCCGAACATCCCTCCGTCGTTGATCAGTTCGTGTCGCAAGTGTCGCTTTATCATTGTCGGCATCGCTCGCCTCAACTTTTACGAAACTATTGGCAGCTCAAGACGAAAAGCACCATCATCAAGTCTCGCAGCAATCATTACGTTCCGGAATATCATTAAAAATTCATTTTATCAACTTCCATTAACTCATGTCATTTGATGACGCTGAAACATTCTCGGGGCTTCGCATCTGCGAAAAATGAAATGACAAACAACATCCTCATTCAAATTCATGCGAATGCGTCGTCAAACGAATCAAACTTTTTCCCGAGCAGTCGAATATAAAGAAAAGAAAAATTTCTTTCTTGACTTTGCCAATTAATTCCAGGCCAATTTTGACGTTACGAATGCGCCAAATAGACATCAAATACACCGGGTCGACCCCCACGCCAAAATTTCAATGTGACAGAAATCAATGACCAAGAATAAATTACTCAAGATTTTTCTCGGCAAAGTTTTCTTGTCGAAACGACGAAGAGTGAAGGACAGAAAAAGCCTCAGCGACATTTTTGGGCGATTTGTAAAACGCCAGATAAGACACGTAATTATGGAAATCATTCAACTTTCTACCCCGAGCGAGAGGCATCCCCCTTTTGTGGTTGAGATTGCCCAGCAATTACGAATTAATTTGTCAAAATTTCCTGTCCAAAATGGCGCTTGCCATCCACGTAGCTACCAGTCGCAGTTGCCACCAGTCACATGCGAAGCTACGCACGCTACAAGTTCGACAGAGCCCATTTAATTCTCAGCCTTTACTCCATTTTTCATTTCATTTTTTTCTTGTTTTTTTTTTTATGTTTCATTTTCTCACATTTCCGTTTAGATTTCCGGATGGGGGTGTTTTCCACTATTGCTAGTCGTTGCCGCAGCGGAAAGCTCATTTCACGCAGAGGAACGATTCAAATGATGAAAAATTGAATTTCAGATTCATTCACATCCGCCGTCAACGGCTTTAGAGATCTGTCTCTGAAAATGCATTTTCCGCTTCTTTTTTCTAATTTTCCATTGGGTCACAAACCCAGTTGCGGGAGGCATTTCACGCCCTGCATTACCGCACACGACGTTTTGATAGAAGCGAATTTCCCATCAGTTACCGGTTCGTCGCGTTCAAATGCGTTCACTGTCGTCAAAGCGTTGCCTCGCATCGCTCCGTCAGTTATCGCATAGTTCAAGGTTTCTCATTTTCAATTTCAATTAAAAATTAATTAATTTTTTTTTTCTACAAGTTATTCCATTGTTCACTTAAGCTTCACTGGAGTTCGGCCCTTATCTCGGGTGCTCATCGTCACTGTCTCCGCCCGTAACATCGCAATGTCAACGACGTTCACCATCCAAGCCAGAAAATTTATGTCAATTTGATGCGAGCACACACTCAGCCAACACTTCGCAGCCATAAAATCCTGTGTGAATTTCCCGATACATTGTGGAATGTAAATCAATTTTCTGTGTGGCACGTCGAAATGCTTGCTTGCCCTTAGCGCTCATCAGTGCGGTAAAGCCAATGTTTCCCCGAATTGTCAACATTCCTTTATTGTGGCATTTTGTGTGAGTGTGTGTGCCATTCGCTGGAAAACCATAGCTACAATCAGGATATTTAGCGACATATTCAATTAATTTCCATAAATTTTGCTGGCAAAATAATTGAGAGGCTGTCGCCGCCGTACAATAATTGCTTATCATTCGCTGATTCGCTCGTTTATTTGCGCACCACAGTGATGTGTTTTCGGTGAATATCAAATGCCAATTACATCGTTCACCAATGAGAGACAGTTTCTTTGAGGCGGAGAATTCTCTCGAAAAATAACAAATTACCAATTTATGTAGAGTCATTTGGGATAATTAATTCTTTTCGAGAACGACAAAGAAAACGAAAGCGACAACGCAACATTTTCTGATTCGATTTCCTTGCATGAAAGTTCAAAGGCGAACCAGGCAATGACAGAAAAAGGACAGTTTCGGACGTGAAATGTAGATGTAAATAGAAACTGGAAATAGAACAGAGAAATCACATTTTGAGCTCTCAGCATGCACGCGCACTTGATGAATGATCATGTCCGAATTCGCCCATGTTGGAGACTAAAGTGAAACATTCGTTTGATATTGCATTTGGGTGGCCACATATTCACATATTCACAGCGAGCCGGACCCATCCAACCGACTTGGCAACATTATCGGTCGATCGGTCGTCTCAGAAGGCCAACCTTTTCGAAAACGGGAACTTTCAAATTTCCATTTTCTTCATTCCAATTTCCGTACCATTTCCACAGTTTTCCTCACAGCCCAATCGATCCGCAAACACATTATCATATTCATTGCAGTTTCCTACACATTTGAGTTTTGTTGAATATTTTTAATATGTTAATACACTGTGGGTGGATTCGGATTATATCGAAAATCACCTCGTCGATAATAATATACACATTCTGTCTATCCATCCATCCTCAATGTCAGCACATATTTACTTATAACATTATCGCAGATGAAGCCACCACTAGATAAACATAATATTATGATAATGTGACGGTGCCATACATTCATACATTTATAATTTGTTAAAACACATATCGCGTAGTTGTTTTTGTTTGAGACATTTGCGTGACATTGACATTTTCGCTTGTTTCATTCATGAGCTCCGCCGTTCAAACCAGCAAAGACAAGAGTTTCACGCTTGTATTGTGTACGACGACAAGCTCAGCAACAAAAATAACAAATCAAATCAACCGAAGCTCAAGCGCAAAAAAGACAATTCACAGTAACACACAAATTGAATCGATCCAATTCAACGTTTTATCATAATCTTCGATGCGGCATCAGACCGATCACCTCTGGCATTTCGACGATTTGATCAATGAATGAGTCATTGGCCACAAAACCGCTACTGCCATTGCGATTTGCGATAACAGTTTCGGTGACGAAAAACAATTTCCAGCGTATTGATAAAAAAGAGAGGAAAAAAAAGGAAATGTCATGCACTGCCTACCACTTGACACTAGACATCAGTCGCAATGCCCACGTAACTACTTTCGTAATGGAAATCATTGTTTTTAGTTTGGCCATTCAACCGATTCACGCTGGAGGCGTGCGCCGGCGCTAGTCGCGCCGAAATCATCCGAATTTTTCTCATATTTTCGACCCTTTCGGCTCCGTTGAAAGGTGTGATTGCCCCGAGGATGCGTCGCTGAAGTTGTTTTTATGCCAATCGATGCGCCATCACCGAAGGCAGAATTTAGACGCCGCCAAAGAAAATGGTCTGCGCCGAAGTGAGCAAAAAATCGACGAAATCAAATTTAATTCACGAGAATTTCAGCAACAAACTAATGATGGCATCCAAAATAACGGCATTGCTATTAACCGTTTCGAGTATCGAAAATCAAAATTGCGGTGAGTCAAGTGTCAAATTGCGAACTCTTCGAGGCCAATCGAAAATGATGAAAACTTTCGTTTGACGTCATCAATGAATATGAACTGCTACAATACACACATGTGTGGCGCAATTTCCAGCCCACTCACACCCATTGCCACCCATCTCCACCATCAGCCGTTGTGACAATTCCCCGAGAGCCTTATCATCCGTCATTTATCCACTGCAACGGCTCGAGCATGTATGTAAATCACAGACAATATGATAATTCGAATGGAAAATGAGTGGCTTTGGCGCGCGTTCAGCCTTGTGCTTAGATCAACAATAATGAAATATTAAAATTATTTCATTTTGCGTCTGGATTTTTCCAGTTTCGCCCATGCATTTGTTGGTCGTACGGATTTCAGAGACAATTTGCATGAAACAATGCTGGTTGGCACAATGCTTGATGGCCTATCCGCAGCACGATCGTTCAACCATCGTTTTATGTTCGAGGAATAGTTTGTTTTTTGCGCTTCTCCTTACTCTCCCGCCCTACTCTCGTTCTTCCTCGGCCATTTGACATTTTGAATTCTCCGGGGAAATTATGAATGATTCAAAATGAAATGTGTTCGTTATTAGTTTATGCCGTGAAGGAAACGGTCCTTCTTAGAATTAACCTAACATTATTTGTGCTCATGCTCAAGACGTTGGAATAATAAATTGCATTCACTTTCGATTAACGTTGGCAATTCACTGGACTCGTTCGCATCCACAAGTGACATTTCACGTTCGAACGCTTTTTTCCCGCAAAGTCATGACCCACCAGCTGGAGACCGATCCACCGGAAATGACGCAAACGATGTGCTTTCGATTTTTCAAAACCGGAATAAACAAGTTTCATGATGTTTCGAGAGAAAAACAACAGCCAGTTTATTTCCGTCATCGGAAAAAACACACACACAAACACACACGCACCGCAACCAAATGCGAAACACCATCGACAGTTGTGAATGCAAATTGGATATCATCTCATTCGTCATTCATTTCCATGAGATTTTCACACCATAATCAACTGGATATTATTCGAATAATAATTTGTCGCCTTTTTTGCCTCTGTCGAGGATAATTCGATGAAAATACCCATTACCAACTCGACCGAATTTCAGCAAATTCATGCATTCATATTGGTAATTACTGGCAGGCGGTCGAAAGGAGCCATTGGATTAATTAAAATATTTGACAATGACAACAACAATATGGTATTGTTCACTGTTTCGAAATTCAAATACAATGCCCAATAGTCGATCAGCATTGGCGCGGCGTGGTGTGACGCAAGGGTCTTTTTCGAAAATAGCTCCCATTCGGTGATGCTGAAAATCTATGAACAATTGCGATTGGCTTTCGTCATTTTTGTTGTCGCTTGCTCGGTGGTGTCTTGGCCATAGTGATATTGGCTGAAATGCCAGTTCAAGTGTAATTGGAAATAAATATTTGCTTTATTGGTCGCCATGGCGAAGCAAGTAAGAATGCGTTGGGATTATTTTCCACAAAACCAATGACAATGGCAATGTCAATAGCAGAAAAATAATCGTTCATTTTGGTCTGTGACGTGTCCGTCAGTGATGGCAGAGGCTAGAAATCGAATGCGTATTTACCCGTCACAATCATTACACGTCTGCAGTCATAAAAATACGATTAAAAAAAACCCGACGAATTTATGCATGGAACAATTATGTCATCGCAATAGAAATAATGCGGCGAGAAATTCTCAACGAGCTGTCAAATGGGCATATTTTCGTCGAAATGTCGATAGTTGTTTTGTTTTATCCATTTTCTTTTTTCTTTCTCTATTTCGCTCATCAACGACAAACGTCAAAACAGAAAAATAATGAACACGACCGCACAGTGAGAATGTGCCGCAATTCCGTCGATAAGTTTCATAATGATTGTCCATACGTCATCAGCTTTGGCCGTTTCGCTGGGCGAGGAATGCGAGCCGAAGGGCAGGACTTGAAATCGAAATACAAAATGAGAGAGAAAAAATCAAGCCAACAACCACGACCGATCAACCGACAAGACCAACAAGAGTGGAAAACAAAATCGAATGTATTGATTTGTAGGGGCGGACGTGTGTTTGTCGCAGCGATTGAGTGAGCTTATCATCCCAACCACTTGTGTGTTGTTTGCGTTCATATTATTGCTAAAGCCGATATCGAAAGATTTTTTTGCCATCGATAGTTGATTATTTACATTTCGTTTATAATTTTTCTCTTTGTTTTCATTGTTTTTTTCCGCTTTTTCCGCCGTTTCGTCTTCGAACGCGTCTGTTTGCTCGAACCGATTCGCGTGTATTGGCGACTGGCGAACAACATTGTTAATGACCTCAAAAGCTTAATCGTTTCTATTGCGAGCCGAGTACACACGGTTTTCCTCATGCCGTTGCCGCCTATTGGGGGGGCAGATGCGAATGACGCAAAGCCATTTTATTGGATGCAATAAATGTCGGTGATGAGCTTCGCCATCAGCCCATTCAAACATATGTTTCGATCCACCGGCATTTTCTTTCTGTATCTCGCGGCAGGCGTGGAGCTTTCCCGTCGCAATCCATTCAGATTTGTTCCGAGACGGAATTTAATTGACGATATTCCCGGCCGAATATGCAGACAATGTATGACTGCCATGCAAATCAATGAATGGCATTTGGCGATGACACAAATTGAGTTGGCGGTGATGAGTGTGCATGCTGATACCGGCATGACGAATAACCGCCAGCTCAATCTGCCAGCCATTATCGAATTGTCATTTAATTTTTAAATGGATCTTCATAATAAATTTCATTTCATTGTCAGAGCTACCTTACGAATTGGGCTGTCATGCGCACAGTTTCTTCAGCGCTGAAAATCCGTTAGTCAATCGATGCGAGACACATAATCATTACACGATTTTTCCAATAATTCCGAGCATGAAAGAGAGGGAGAGAGAGAAAGAAACTGAAACGGAAAAGGAAAAGAAACGAGATGAAAAAGAAGCGGAAAATCGTAATGCTATTTGGCCAATCAGATTCCAACAGGCCTTTGTCTTAATGGCAAATCAGTTTGATGAGTTATCATTCGTTTCGGTTCGGCGGACGCACATCAATACGCAGATGATATTCGACATAAAAATTCATAATCAGAGTTTTTATGTACGACATAACTCGAATTATGACAACTCGATGATTCCAAAGCATTCGATCAACGGTCGTCTATGAACGAGCTTTGAAAATACTACATAGCGCTCACACTCGATCCATGACAACTGAAGTAATCTGTTGCTTTGGTGCCATGTGGTTTCTCGAACGAAAGCCCTTTGTTTGTTTGCTTTTTGATTACATTTCCTGTTTTCTGTGGGGAGCTCGATTTTGGATTGATCACAAGAATCTCAATTCCAATCCAATCAAACGTAATAGATTTTCATTTTATATAAAAAAAAAAGAAAAGAAAATCATCCGTCAATTTAAATGGCGAAAGCGAGAGGCTACGAATGTAACGATGGAACGTGGGCGTTGAAATGTTGATGTATCTGTGAATCGCACGCGTCCCAATTCTCCTCCATTGGCATCGGCATCGCCAACACAACCACACAATCTGCCCGAACTGAATATTCTTGATGTTTTGACGTTCGGCTGACAGTGAAAGCACACAAATCAAATTCGGCTTAAAGCAAAACAAGCGAGGGATTTTCAAGAAGAGTTTTACATCTTTCCCCGGCTAATCAAATATCGAATTCGGATTTGTCACGGACAACATTACGAGAACGCATAAAAAATCGTTATCTCTGCCCAAACAGAACCCGCTGAGAGGAATGATTTTTAAAATCGAACCGAAAATTGTATGCGGGGCCGCATGCTTCAATTTCAATTTCGATTGATTCAAATTGAATTTGACTTAAGAACGGCGTCCTCCCACTCGTCACGGGAGAATTCAGCTCAACATACGCTCGCGTTGAGCCATTCCGGTCGGCTATCAACTTTGCTGAATTTCTCTGTCAAAACATTCATGACGATTATTAATGGATTTAATTCGAATGGGGCGAATGGGGATTATTGCGAATGCGAAGATGAAGAAAAAATAGCGAATACAATAAGCTGGAGCGTGTTTATCTTGAATTTGTTTATTTTATCGTTTGGCGAATGCTAAAACGATTTCGAACAATGGTCTCGATGGTTATTCCGCAGATCGATTCGGTTGACCCTAGCACTTGACGGTTTTCATCGCATTTCTCTTTTTCAATATTTTCTCGCCCCCTCCCTTCAACCACGGTTCACCATCGTTTTTCATCGCACGCATTTACATGTGAAAACAAGAGCTAACCAAACCAAACGAAAATCTGAAGAACTGTTCGAAGCTCTTGCGACTGAACACAATTCAACGTTTAATATTTAAGGGATTTTACGTCCATTAAGCACACTTTAACGCTGCTTATTGATTTACTCGGTTGCTGATGTTCGGGCACTCTGAACATTGCCCGTCTCCCGACCCTCCTCCCCCTCTCTCTCCACACTTCCATTTGCACAAAACCACCAAAATCCATTTCCATTTCAATTTTTTCTTCCTCTCGGGGAGTTTCTTTGTTGTTTTGTGCGTGAACGCATTTTTACTTTGAAATTCAAATCGTTTTTGATTGTTTTCTGTTTGGTTACCTTCATCTCTTCGTCGGGCCGACTTTTTCTTGGTTTCTCTCAATTCGCATTTTGCTTCAATGTCTTTTTCGCTCGTTCGCTCGCTCGCTCAAATTGAGTTATTTACTGTTGGTGAAAATGGAAATTAAAAAACTTTTCCCTTCGCTTCACATTATCTGCGGCAGACAGACAATGGGTTGTGGGATTCAAATCATATTCCGGCCAAAATGGCTGACAACAACAAAACTGCAAAAATAAAAATGGATGCTCTTTTCTCTGATGACCTAGGTCGATTCTACGGGGATCTCGGAGTTTCTTTTTCTTCGGCTTCTTTTTATTTTTCTTCTTTTTCTTCTTCCTGACTTGAATCTCTTGACATGTTATTCATAAATTTCTCGAGAGTGATATTCATATTGAAATGCTTGCGCGAACAAAGTTCAAAGAGAAAAACTTTGGTCACCGTTGGCTTCCTGTCCGCCTGACGATAGTCGGAAAATTCGTAGTGAAAAACAACGGTATCCATCCGATTCTCAAAGGTAAGCCCTCGTCTGCCTTCAAATCGGATGATCTGCTGTGGAAAAAAGACTAAAGAAATAATTAAAATAATTCCATGGAATGAGAAACCCTCAATCGACGGTTGGTTGAGTGTGAGAGGGAGAAACAGAATCAGAGAAAGAGATAGAGAAAGTAGGTACTGTTTTTCGGTATCTCATTATAATAGCGGATTTGCCCACGCTTATCGCAGCACTTGACTGTTTTGATCAGATTTATTTTGAGTATATCGCATTGCCATTTTAATTTTGAAGATAAATTATTTACGTGGTTTTTGGCAATCAAGAGCCATTTTCATGAAATACTAATGCTCGTTGGAATAGTTTCCAAGATTTTGACACATTGAAATGTGTCAACCGTTGACCATTGAAATGCAATCGATAATCTGCGGTTGTGGCAATATCCCTTTTTCGCTCGAGAAAATTCCATTAAAAGCATGTCTGATCCTTCAACCAATGGCACAGTTTCATCGAGTGTCGAATGTCGAACGGATACGTCTGATAATCAATGGCTGATTGAGAAATAAATATCAAAAGCATATTTACCAGA